>WOXC01012371.1:5000-293885 GCA_011680675.1 Gymnobelideus leadbeateri | reverse complement strand
ACCTGTGGTCTTAGAGAACTGTCTCTAACTTCTCCCCATTACTTACCATGTTTGCTCTTTATTTTAGGTGGCAGTTACTTACTGTGTTAAGGAAAGATCCGGTTACTCCTATACTGTCTAGTCTTTTATTTATTTTTTTTTAAACAAATACTTTAACTTCTGTTTTACATCATTCATTTCCGCCAGATTTTGAGTTACAATCATTTTGCCCCATTATTCCCCTACCCAACCTCCCAGAATAGCAGTCCCACAAGATACCGCTTCCTCCAATCTGCTCTCTCCCATACCTTCTCCCATGCCTCCATCGACTTTTCCATTAGAGGAAGATGAATCTTTGTGTCCCAATGCCTGCGCATCTTATCTCCCAATTATAGGCAAAAGAGTATTAATAATAGTATTTATATATATTTGAAACATTTAATGTTACGATCTCGAATTTCAGATCCATTTCCTTCCTCCCTTGTCACCCATTCCTTCTTGGGATATAAGTAATTCAGTATATGTTGTACATGTCTAGCTATGCAAAACATTATCATGGTAGTTATATTGTACAAGGCTGCTTATAATTCCCTCCCACTCATCCCACCCCCTCACCTGGTCCATTCCCTACATGATCCTGTCCCTCTTCTATAGTGGGTACTTCCAACCTCCCCTCCCCCCAAGGATGCCTCCCATCCATCTTCCCTCCTCTCATCCCCCTTCCCCCTATTCTGCTGTAGGTTGAGATATCCCATTTAGTATGTATGTCATTCTCTCCCTGAACCAAATTCAATGTGAATGTGGTTTTGCCTTTTTGCCTTCCTATTCTTCCTCTCCTTTGCAACCACTTCCCCTTGTTTTTACATGAGATAGTTTACCCTGCCATGTCTCTCCCCATCTTCTCTTGCTACTTTCCTCTCTCACCTCATAATTTCATCCTTTGAGTATTCTCCCTTCCCAACAAATTCAGCCTATGCCCTCTATCCATATATAACTGTAACCATATACACACACATTCACATATGTGATTCGTATGACACCCCCTTCTTCCATTATTTTCATGAGTGAGAAGATATCATCAGTCACAGTTATTGCTTTTCCATATAGGAATGTAAATAGTTCAACTTTGATAGTTCCTTTTGATTTCTTTTCCCTGATTACCTTCTCAGGCATCCTCCTTCTTTTGTCTGGATGTCTTTTCTATTCAATTCTGTTTTTTTCCTCAAGAATGCTTGAAAGTCCTCTATTCCACTGAATGACCATATTTTCCCTGAAACAAAATACTCAGTTTTGCTGGGTAGGTGACCCTTGGGTTCATTCCCAGTTCTTTTGCCCTCTGGAATATCATATTCCATGCCCTTCGATCCCTCAGTGTAGAAGCTGCCGGGTCCTGGGCTATTCTGATTGTGTTTCCACAATATTGAAATTGTTTCTTCCTGGCTGCTTGTAGTATTTTCTCCTTGATCTGGGGATTCTGGAACCTGGCTATAATATTCCTGGGAGTTTTCTTTTTGGGATCTTTTTCAGGAGGTGATTTGTGGATTCTTTCAACCTCTATTTTGCCCTCTGGATCTAAAACATCAGGGCAGTTTTCCTTGAGAATTTCTTGAAGGGTGATTTCTAGGTTCTTTCTTTGATCATGGCTTTCAGGTAGTCCAATAATTTTTAAATTGTCTCTCCTGGATCTATTCTCCAGGTCAGTGGTTTTTCCCATGAGATATTTCACATTGCCTTCTAATCTTTCATTTGTTTGGATCTGCTTAGCAGCATCTTGATTTCTCATAAAGTCACTAGCTTCCATTTGCTCCAGTCTAACTCTGAAGGAATGAATCTCCTCAGTGAACTTTTGAGATTCTTTTTCCATCTGGCAAATTCGACTTTTTAAGGCATTCTTCTCCTCATTGCCCTTTTGGGCCTCCTTTGCCATTTGAGTTAGTCTATTTTTTAAGGTGTTGTTTTCCTCAGTCAGGCTGTTGACCCTCATTTCATACTTTTCCTGCATCCTTCTCATTTCTCTTTCTAATTTTTCCTCCACTTCTCTTATTTGATTTTTAAAGTCCTTCTTAAGGTCCTCTATGGCCTGCAACCCACTCATGTTTTCCCCTGGGGCTTTTGGAGCAGGACTTCTGACCTCACAGTCCTTTTCCTGCTCTATGCCCCCAAAATAGGAGTCTAGGGTTGCATTTTTCTGTTTCCTTTGCCTTGGCATGTTGCCACTTAATTGCTTGACTTTTGGGCTTGTTGCCACACTATGGCTTTAAGGCCAGATAGAGGAATTTTCGTCCCGAACGTGTGGGGGGCAGCTTTCGTTTCTGGCAAGCTGTAAACCCACCCACAACTTCCACCCTAGATCACAATCCAGATCCAGGGAGGTTAAAGCAAGAGCGATTACCCCCCCAAGACTGATCGCTGGATCTCCCCACGATTTGTAGGCTGGGAGGCGGAAATGCTTATGAAAACTACAAAATGGCGTGTCTCCTCAGCGGCTTCTAGCCCCTAGGGGAGGGAGCTGACGCATTCCCCAAATACAGGTCCCAAAGTCCATAGGACACTAACCTCTTACTTTGTCCTAGGCAAGTCTATGTTGATAATTCTGGAGTCTCCTGGTGTTCTGGGGTTCCTCCAGCTGGCTGCTGGCCCTGCCGCCCTGGGGCTAAAACCTCGGCTCATGTGGACCTAGGCTCGGCTCCTGTGCTCTGGGCTCTGCGCGTTGCCGGCTCCCAGACCACTGCGCTGGTCCTTCCTGCAGGGCTGCTGGGCTGTCCTCAGCGGGAGGTTAGCTTTTCTGTGTCGTTCTGTGGGTGCTGGGGCTCCAGAAGTTGTTCAGAGTCCTTTTTTACATAGTTTGTGGAGAATCTGGGGGCAGAGAGGCTTGGAAGAGCTGTTTCTACTCCGCCATCTTGGCTCCGCCCCTAGTCTTTTATTTTTTTTAACAGAAATACGTATTGGATTTTATCAGAAACCTTTTTTTAACACTTATTGGTATAACCCTGTGTTTTTGTTATTCATGCTATCAACATGATTTATACTTATAGTCTTCTTCATATTAAACCAGCTCTGCCTTGCTGATATAAACCTTACCTTGTCATGGTGTATAATCTTTATGATATGTTGTTTTATCTTATTTTCCAGTATTTTATTTAAAATTTATGCAACACTGTTTACTTAGGATATTGGTCTCTAGTTTTCTTTCTCTACTGTATCTCTCTCTTTAGATATAGATATAAAACCATTACAGGTTTAATACCTAAGCCAAGGAGAGACAGAGTGCACGTGTGTGTGTGTGTGTGTGTGTGTGTGTGTGTGTGTGTGTGTGTGTCCATCCATTACAGGTTTAACACCTAACCTAGGTATGTAGGTATATATACACGTTTATATCAGGGTGTGTGTGTGTGTGTGTGTATGTGCACATGTGTGTTATGTGTATATGCACATAGTCTAAACATCTGTAATATGTGATAGAATATATGCCCACGTATGACAGGTACATACACACATGTACAGGACGGACCTTGAATGTCTCAGAGGGCCTGGAGGAGGAGGACAGCATCTGCCCGCTCCATGCGCCTGGCACAAGAAGCCCTTGGGCAGTGCTGCTGTGAGCCTTGGGAATCTTGTCCATATGTTGGGGATAATCCCACTTGGATGGCATTAGCTATTGGCAGGACTGCTTTGAACGTGGAATTACAGCATTATTAGTGGTGTCTCCTTAAACAATGAAGTGAAAGCATCTCAGGGTCACAGGAGACCGTTGCCAGTCTGCACTGATCGAGAATCCCTTCTGGACCCTCCCCCAGTTTTGCAGAAGCCTCCACGAAGCACTGTAAATGTTCCAGGGTTTCCTCTTTGCTTCCTTGAGTCCCTCCAGTGCTCCCCTCTAAGCTGAAGCTGTCCTTCAGTCCTACTGTGGGAGGAACATGAGATTCTTCAGCCTGTTGCCTTCCTTCAGATGCTCTTGCCAGTAATCAGAAGGCATTTATCAGGATTTATGGTGTGTGCCTGATGCTCAGATACTGGGGAAAAAAGAAGAAAGAAGGCGCTGGCCTTCCCTTGGGGGAAGCAATGTGCCCCCTTAGAAGCTGAGCGTTGAAGCAAGTGAGCGATTCTGGGAAGTAGCTGCTGGAGGCAGTGGCTCCTTGGCCTGGAGATGGCTGGGCCTAGGGAACGGAGTTGTGGCCACTCAGGAAGGGTTTGGAGGAGTCCTTCCCACATGGGACACCGGAACAAAGGCTGAGGGAGCTGAAATCTCATCCCCCTCCTGCCTTCAGCTCTTCTGACTGCTGAGCCCACTAAAGGCCCCTGAGCACTTTTCATAACTGTGGTTTAGCCATCCTTGCTTGACTTTGTCTTGAGAATATTGAACCTGCCAAATAGGGAATTTATGGAAAGTGTGGAGCCCCCCTGGGGCCATGGCCAGGCTCTCTGGGATACCTCCTTTCAGGTGCCCACAAAACTACAATACTGTCTGGCCACCAGACACATTCAGGCTCCCTTTGAACATCCTGTGTCTGACTCATGGGCTCCCCGAGTTGTAGAAGAGGGAATGGCAAGGGCAGATCTCTCCCTAAGGAAGATGGCCTATAAGGCTGAGAGGCTGTTGGATTGATCTAGGCAAGCGGTAACGAAAGAGGGCACAGCTAGGGGCGCCTGGGCCTGGGCCAGGAAGATTTATCTTCTTGAGTTCAAATCTGGCCTCAGGTTCTTAGTGACAGGATGGCCCTGGGCAAGGCTAGTCTCTCCTTCCCTCGCACAGCACATGCCATCCCTTGTCCCCTGTCCCTCCCTGCACTTTTCCCTCAGCTTTGCTCCTTAGAATCCCCAGAGCTCAGCTCAGGCTGGCTCTTCCTCAGAGCCTCTGCTGATCTTCACGTTGGACATGAAAGCAGGGTCTAGCCCTTTCTGTCTTGATGTGCTTAGAGCCTAGCTCGATGTCTGGTACAATGGCCACGCACCCAAAATGTGTGTGAGCCTGAGCTGAAGCCCTGAGGGGCTTCCCTGATGGTTTTCGATGTCCTTCCCTTGATGTGCTATCAGTATAGCCTGAGCTTGGAATCACTGCAGGGGAACGCTTTTGAACTTTCTTTGGAAGAGGGGACTTTTGCTGATTCAGTGCCATTTTCGTGTTCTTGTTCAGTCTTATTAGCCTGGCAGGAGCCATGCTGTTGGTTTGCAGATGCCTGCTTAGAGTCAGGGTTTCACCCAGACTGGAGGCCCAGCTGGGAGCAGAGCGTTTGTTTAAACCATGATGTTTTCTCTGGGGCACGCGCCTAGAGGCCAAGCACCAGTGTCACGGTTTGTTGGCTTGGCCAGCGTCCTGTGGCCTGGGCTCATCCCTGAGCTCTCGTGTCAGTGCCTATGGGGAATGTAGAAGCACTTGCTGGCACAAGCTGGATGTGGCCACTTTTATGAGAATGCTGCCCTTCCTGTAGGGCCGATAATTAAACCGTGAATTGGTTTCCACTTGAGAGAGGCAGCCTTTTCCAAATATAAGGAGGCAAAATGCTATTAAGATGCCATGCTCCCTTCATGTGGCTGATTGTGGCCAAGACAGTTGCTACGGTAACAGCATCTTCTGTTTTCTCTTGCCTGCTATTTCTATTTCTTTACTCTCTCTGGTTGTTTTCATTTCCAGTATCAAGGTCTCCCTTCCCATTTTTTAATGGAGCTGCTTGACAGCTTTAATACTTAGTACTGTCTGTTCTTGGCTTACAAGAAGCATCTGAATAAAGACAGTCAGACTTGGAACAAACAAGAAAAACAGTGGATGCAAGGTGGTAAGAGTCCTTTCGTTTTGGATTAAGAATGAACAAACATGCTGCTTTTTCTGACTGTCCAAAAGAATTCATAATTTGGTATCTGGCTTTTATTGTACATTAAAGCACAGATTAAATATGTTCAGTTTAATCGTGGTTGGAGTGAAATAATTTTCACATTCTCTGCTAGGTGAACCAGGGATGGGAAAGGGTTGGGGCTTGACTTGTTTTTCATCCTTCTGCAGACTTTGAGGAAGGATCAAGAATGGGAAATTTGCCCGTAAGTCCTTCTATCTGAAACTTTTTTTCTTTAGGTAAAAGTCTAAGTGGCTCAGCATTTGTAAGAAGCAGCCATGTGGGATGAAAAGCAGAAGTTAAGCAGCTGAAGTGACTCTGCATTTCTTTTCTGATTCCTTTGGGCATTCCTGGCCTTCTGGCCTGTAGCTTTGCACTCAGCACTCTGAAGTGCTCACCACTCTGATGGGATGGAATGATTGGGGAAAATGGGATGCTCATTGCAGCCGTTTGAACAAGTGTAGGGGGGACCTGGGGCCCAAATAGTGTTCATTCTTTTTTCCCAGCTTGAGGGAGTGTTTCATCTTCTAACATTCATGACATTGAGGAGGACAGCTAAGCAGATTCATAGTAGGGTATGGAGTGTAGATGATGGGAAAATACTGTTTAGCGATTTCATTTTGATGTATAAAAAAAAAGGCTATTTAAAGTTGATTGGGTTTTATTCCACACAATTCATTTCAAATCCCCCAGTAAATTCTTGTTTTAAAATCTCTCCTAAAGGTCACATATTTTAAGGTTAAGAGAGGGTTAGCTTTTGTAGTGGCAGAACTTTGGGGGAAACAGGAGTCAAAAGAGGCAGTGAGGAAACCACGAACACTTAGCAATCAGTCCATGGGCATTGACGGCCTGCTGTGTGCCAGGCACCGTGATCAGTTTAAACAGCTCCTGCATTCAAGGAGCTTATATTCTCATAGGCATCGTGAATGAAATTGAAGAAATAGGTAAACTAAGGCAGTTTTCTGAGGGGTAGGACAGCTCATTAATAGACCTGCCTTCATTTGTGCCGAAAGACCCCACGTAAGGGCCTGTCTTCCTCACTGGCCTGACGTTACAATCGTGGGACCTCCCCTGGCAAAGGCAGGGGGAGTAGCATTACTATTACTCGTCTTCTTACTGTTTCATCATTGGAGGGGAGGAGGAGGACCAGGACTGATCCTCAGGTGAAAGGATTAATCTGAAGCCAGGGAAGTGGGCTGGCCTTCACTTGTGACTGACACATCAGGAATGCTAGTCACTTTTTGAGACCCAGCTGCCTCTGTCAGTCTTGGCCAAAAAAGCATAAGCCATCTCAGTGAGGTCACCCCTAAATCAAGGACATAGGAGTCATCCCCTCGGGATGGCCTAGTTCAAACGGGCTTCTGTGCTTGGGAGGTAAACAGAGGCCAGGGGCCCCGGCCAAAGCTGGCTAAAGGATTAAAGCCCGAGCGGGGAGTCGTAGCCTTATTCCATCATGTCCTTCAGAAGTGTGGTCTGTCAGAATGAGGGAAAGGATGCATCTCAGAGAATATCAGTTATCAAACAATGCAGCACAGCATTCTCCTTGTATGGAGTCAGCAGTTGTGTGGGCGTGCAGTTGGGAGGTGGGTGTCAGGAAAGGTCTCATGTACAAGTTGGTGCTCAAGCTGTGCCTTAAAGAAGGCAAAGGCTCTCCAGGCTAGAGTAGGGATGATCATGGCAAGTGTGAAGGATGACAGCTGCAACGGGGAGACTGGAGGAGAGGAGTGCGGTGTGTGAGCAGCAGGGGGCCGGCCACTTGGGCTGGAAGGCAGGGGCATGCCCCTGAGCATGGGAGGATAGGTTAGGGTGACTGGAAGCCTGTGCAGGAGCTGAGGGAAGGACCCAGTGGTCAGATCTGTGCCTAAGGAGAATGAATGTGGTGGTAATTTATAGGATGAACAAGCCTGAAGAGAGACTGGAGACAGAGAAACCATTTAGGGGGGTGTTAAAATAATCAGAGTGAAAGGTAACAAGGGCCTTGGTGTGAGTGGACAGGAGGGCTTGCGTCCAGCCGGCTCTGGTATCCCGGGAGGGAGAGTGTTAGGGTGTGTGTGTACAGCGCTGAGAACACACGCATGGGAGAGCAGCAGAGCAGCACTGCACCCAGCAAGAGAAGGGAGGCCTCCGGGGTCCTTGTTAGGAAGGTGAAGGAAGGAGATGGCAGAGTTGGCCTCATTCTATCCCCAAAGGCAAGAAGGAACATCATTTCAAGGGATGCCAGTTATCTGAAGTGCTGGTGACAAAACAGACAGAAAGACCCCATCATTCCTTCTGATTAAATCAGCAATATGCCTTAATATTGTGTAGGCTCAGGGCAAATGATTCATAAGGAGGGGAGGACTTTGAACAACATATTAGAAGATGGAGCTCGAATCAGGATGTGAAAGAGGACAAAGGCTTATAAAGCATCAGGAATACTTTCCTAGAGTAAGTATTAAATTCTAGTAGAGTGTACAGTGCTTGAGATACGTCTGTGTGGACTTGCTTGAATTGAATTGAGAAGAGAGGAGGGACTGGATTTCGTGAGCCCAGACAGTAATAGTCAGGAAATGTCTGACCACTGATTTGGGGAAACATTTCCAAAGCAGCTGTTGATGGATGTACAATCAGACCACCACAAAGACCAAAATCAATAACAAACTGTAAGACAATAAAAAATTAGAAGTAGGTATTGCGTGTAATTTTTACTCTGACGTAATATAAACACACTGTTAATTCTGAAAAACTGGGAGCAGATAAAAGAACAGACTTCTCCTAAGATTATGGGTTTTGGGGGGAGGCAATGCCAGTGCGTAGTGGTAACTTGTTGGTGATGTGTTGGCATAGAGAGTTGCCTAGGCTCCTGAGGGATTAAATAACTTTGTTTAATCTTTGTTTCAACAGCTAGTATGTGCCTGAAACAGATCTTCCTTGTTCCCACTCACAGTGTAAACTGGGGCTGAGGGGGTTTAATCAGTGTAAACCAGTTCCTACAATGAGGAGGCCAAAGGAAACTAGAAACCTCTCTAGCCTAGCAAAGTTCTCATCTCCTTGACAGTTTATAGAGATTCAGTGATGAGTAGAGCATAGATTTGTTTGAGATGTCTTGTGGAAGATTGTGGGTGTTACTGTTTCATAAAAAACAGAGACAGTGGAAGGGGGGAGAAATTGCTGGAAATCCTGAGAGACCGAGAGCATCCTGAGAACATTTAAGCCTGACCTTGTAAGGACCAACTAGCAAAAGGCAGGGTTGACCATGAAAGCTGCCCATGTTAGAACTCCCAGCTGTCATCATCGTCTTCTCAGAGCTCTTCTGGCAAAGGCTGGTGACCAGCTATGTGTCAGGTGTGGACATCTGTTGGGGGTCCTTTCCTGCCATCTCATTTTGCCAACATCAAAGTTTTCCCCAATGAATCCAGTTTTATTATGTGGCCAAAGTGTTTAGGCTTCAGCTTCAGTATTCAGCCTTCCAGTGAAGAGCCTGAATTAATGTCTTTAAGTATTGACTGGTTTGATGTCCTTGCTGTCCAAGGGACTCTCAGAAGCCTTGTCCAGCCCCACACTTCAAAAGCGCCGATTCCGTGACACTAAGCTTTCCTCATGGTCCAACTCTCTCTCAGTTGTACATCACTACAGGAAAGACCATAGCTTTGACCTTTGTTGACAAAATGATGTCTCTGCTTTTTTGGGCTGCTGTCCAGGTTTGTCATAGTTTTTCTTCCAAGGAGCAAGCACCCTTTAATTTCGTGGCTGCTGTTACCATCTGCAGTGGTCTTTGAGCCCAAGAATGTAAAATCAGACACTGCTTCCATTTCTTCTTCCACTTGCCACAAAGTGATGGGACCAGTTACCAGGACTTTTTTTGATGTTGAGCTTCAGGCCAGCTTTTACATTGTCCTCTTTCACCCTCATTAAGAGGGTGATCTTAATTCTTCACTTTCTGCCATCAAAGTGGTATCATTTGCATGTCTGAGATGATTGCTATTTCTCCTAGCAACTTCGGTTCTGGCTTTTCATCTGTCTAGTCTGTCATTTCACACGATGTGCTCTGCATGTAAATTAAATCAGGTGACAATATGCGGCTTTGTCATAGTCCTTTTCCAATCTTAAACCAATCAGTTGTTCCATCTTTGGTTCTGATTGCTGGTACTGGGCCGACATAGATTCCTTAGGAGATGAGATGATCTGGTCCTCCCATCTCTTTACATTTTGTTGTGACCCACACAATCAGAAGCTTTAGTGTGGTCTGTCAAGCAGAGTAGCTGTTTCTTTGGAGCTCCCTTGCTTTCAACCAGTGTTGGCAATTTGGTCTCTGGTTCCTCTGCCTCTTTGAAAACCAGTCTGCTTCTCTGGTAGTTCTTGGTTCACATGGTGCTGAAGTCAGGCCCTGCTGGCCTGTGAAAAGAACGCAGCTGTTTGGTGATTTAAGTTTTCCTTGGCATTAGCACGTAAACTGAACCTTATTACGATCCAGTGCCTGTGTCGAGCTTTCCAAATCTGCACGCAGAGTGAGGCACTTCAGCAGCATCGGCTTTTAGGGCTGGAATTCCTCTGCGCCAGCCATGGGCTTAGCCATGCCTCTTGAGGCCACTTGATTCAATCTCCAGCCTGAGTTCAGCACTTCCTTGTTGGGTGGCCTTGGGCAAGTCACTTAACTTCTGTTTGCCCAGTTTCCTTGCTTTTAGAGTGATGATAATAACAACACCTCCCTCAGAGGATTGTTGTGAGGGTCCAATGAGCTGTTATTTCCAGCATGCTTAGAAGAGTTCCTAGCATGTCGAAAGCTCTTGTTATTCATTCATGTCCGACTCCGTGATCCCATGTGGGGTTTTCTTGGCACATACACTGGAGTGGTTTGTCATTTCCTTCTCCAGCTTATGTTACAAATGGGGAAACTGAGGCAGTCACTTGACTTGCCCAAGGTCTGAGGTCAGATTTGAACTCGGGAAGTTTTCCAGACTCCTTGCATTATGATTGTCCCCTAGCTCCCATGTATGATAGAAGCTTGATAAATGCTCTTTCATCCTTTCTTCCTTGTGCTAACCTCCTTAGTGGACTAAAATTCTAAAATCTTCCCCCTCTCTACCTCCTCCCCCACAATAAGTTAGTCAGCTCTGGCATGGTCTCTTTGAAAGTATGTGTGTGGTGTGCTGCTGGGTGAGAAGCTTCACTTCTTCTGTAACTGGTATTCTCTTTGTAATGAAGGCTTTAGGAGGAATGCAGAGCAGCAAGAAGCAGCTGAGCAAAGTACGTGGACTTCACGGAGCTTTCCTTTGCCAGACTGAGCAAACTTCTGTTTGTTTTTTGGTTTAATTCAGAGAAAAGGTTTGAGACAAATGACTATTCTGAAAGCCCTATCATCCTTTGACTTTTTCAGGTCCTTTTATTCAGCTCATGTCTTAGAATGTGGGGCTTATTTACCCCAGATGCAGTAGATGTCAGAGAGATTCATGGTACTTCAGCAAGATGCTCCTACCTGGTCTGTTTTAAAGAGTGTGTGTGTGTGTGTGTGTGTGTGTGTGTGTGTGTGTGTGTGTGTGTGTGTGTGGTGGAGGGGGATCCTCCTGCAAACAAGGAGGTTGTTTAATGGGTACATTTTCCCTTTGAGCATGTATAAATACTTTCACAAACTTCTTCTGGTGACTTGTAACCCAAACCAGAAGAGTCTTGTTCCTGTGCTAGAAATGCCAGGCAGTCTGGCTGACTGAAATTCTGCCCTGTTTGGGAAGTGCTCTGACCACTATCTCTGAATGATGCTGATCTCTTTACCAGAGCCCTGTGGTGATGCTGCTGGAGGTGATGAATGTGAATTGGGTTCTGGAAGGTCTGAAGTTCTGTTTTAAATCAGGAGATGCAGACTTGTGATCGTATGAAAGACAAAGCTTGCTTTGCCTCCTCCCCGTGTGAAGGGTTAGAAATGAAAACCTTCCTGGTGGGCCTCTGTTGGTCTAATGTACTAATAACTGATTATCCTGATCATCTGAGACTCTCTGAATATCAGAGGGCCTATTACATGTTGTCTTGAGAATGCCAAAGAAAGCAAATTTTGTGATACAATTAATAGATGCTGGCTGGACACAGCAGGTTTGATGTTCTCCTGCCTTTTTTGTTCTCTGGTTTGTGGCTGAAATTTTGTTTTGCAGAGATGGAAGCAAACAGCTAAACTATCACCCGGTCCCTTTTTCCCCAGGAGATGCTGCTGTTAATAGATACACTTGGCTCCTCCAGTGTTTAATTGAAGTATTAAATGATACCTTTAAATTAAAAACCTTCGTCAAGCTGATCCAGGGTAAATAAGCTGCAGACAGACTCCTGTATGTGAGGAGGAACCAGGCTGCCTGGGAGGGGACTGGAGAACCTTTTTCTAGTGCATAGCGGAGATACAAGTGATGAGATTGGGGTGGCTGGGGCATGGGAAGGAAAGGCAGGGCTTGCTAGGCTGTGGGTGCAGTGGAGCAGACTTCACTCCTGAGCCAGCCTCTGTCAATGAAGCTGGAGGAGCCCCGGGGGAGAAGCAGTTCCTGCTTTGCCTTTTAGCCCCCAGTCAGGAGTGGTGTTCCAGCTCCTTGTTTGTTTGGGGGTCTCCAGGATCCTGAGCAAAGGGCCTTCATCAGGGCTGGGCAAGTCACTGCTGTCTGTTATGCAGAATTCACCCTCAAAGTTACGGACTTTGAGTTGGAAGGAGTCTCGAGGCTCTGGTGTCGTGGTGTCCAACAAAGATAGAAGTGGGAGCCATGGGAGGCAGCACATTGACCTAGAAAATGACAGAGTAGCATTATTTGTGTGCTGTTGTAGCTTTATTTATTAATGATATTTTCATCTGGGTCCACAGCTTGGCCCTTGACATCACAGTCTCCCCAGCAGGGGGTCATCTAGCCTTTGCTTGAAAATCTCCAGTAGAGGTGACGGATTTCATAATTACCTGGAGAGACTTATACAAACTGATGCTGAGCGAGAAGAGTAGAATCAGAAGAAATTTGTATACAATCACAGACATACCATATCTGTGACGACCAACTATGACAGACTGGACTCTTTTCAGCAATGCAGTGATATAAGTTAATCCCGAATGACTCAAGAAAGTGAGAAATGTGCCATCCAGAGATATAACTAGAAAGAACTGAGCCTGAATCCTGATGGAAGCAAACTAAATGATCTTGTTCTTCTCATTGTTTGGTTGTACTTCTTCCTTACCATCTTTCATCCCACCTAGTACAATATGCCTTTGTAATTGGAATAATGTTTAATATGAATGCATTTGCAGACCCTATACTGTACTATATGATGTCATGAGGGGAGGGGGGAGGGAAGTAAAGGAAATTTGAAAATCAAGGAACTATGGAATTGAATCTTGTCAACTGAAACTAAACTAATAAATTAATTAAAAAAAAAAAAAAAAAAGAAAATCTCCAGTAAATGAGAACCCAGCCTGTTCTCCTTTGGGATCCCACTTCTACGCAGAAAGTCACAGCTTTACATTGAGCCTCAGTCTCCCTTTGGGGCAAAGCAGAATGAGTCGCATCTCTTCTCAATGACATCTCCTCGGGGACTTAAAGACTGCTGTCATCTCTTCCTCCCCCAGCCCAGGTCCAGAGCCAAGCGTGAGGTCCCTCAGCATCCTGAAGGATTTGTTCATTGTGGTGCCGAGACTTGAACACAGAACATGAGGTGTTCTGGGGTCACATGGCATTCCAGACCTACATGCATTTGGGAATCATGGCTGGGCCTGACCAGACACACACAGACAGCAAAACAGTCTGTGCCTCAGTGATTGAATTTTAATGGCACTAAATGGTGGATTATTAGAATGTCCATTCCAAAAAAGAGAAATGACCACAGATGGCACCTAATTAGCAGAGAGGTGGCAGAGGAGAAGGCATAGACAGCTACTGACCTCATGCCCCTTTCATGTTGCCACAACATCTTGGTGAGAAGGGTTTGTCCAAGTTTCTTAAGGGGTGTCCTTGATGAAAATGCGAAGGAGGGATTGGCAGCCTTTTCCAGACTGTTTCCTCTCAAAGTCCACAGGTTTGTACTCACGAACTTACCTGAGACAGAGAGTAGATCCCAGCCTTTTTTGGGTTTATTGGTTTAAAGCTGGGGTGGGGAACCCTTGGCCTCAAGGCCGTATGTGGCCCTTGGGTGCATCCCTTTGACTGAGTACAAGTTTTATGAAGGGGATTTGTTCCGTGCAGTTTGGATTTGGTCAAAGGGCCACACTCCGAGGACCTAGAGGTTCCCCACCCCTGGAAAGTATTTGACAAAGAGTCCAACACGGCCTTGAACACTTTTGTCAGTTGCCTCCCAACAGTATAACAGAATCACAGATTTGGGGGCAGAGCCAAGATAGTGCATAGAAGCATGAAAACTCTGTGAGTTCCCCCCATAACCATCTCAAATATCTATAAAATATGACTCTAAACAAACTTTAGAGCTACAGAGCCCACAAAGTGACAGAGAAACAAACCTCTTGCTGAAGAAACAAACAAAGCCCAGCAAGCCTACAGGAAGGGTCCATTGCAGCACGCTGGGAGCCAAGCCCAGCCCCGTGTGAGCCTGCAGTTTTAGCCCTGGGGCAGCCCCAATCAGCAGTGGCTGGAGCAGACCTTGGCAGAGTGGATCACCAGCAGCTATGGTGGTTTCCAGAATTATCAACCCATAAATGCCAGAGAAAAAGTGAGAGGTCTGTGTAGAACTCTGTTGGAACTGGGGGGAGTGGGGGATGGAGGAGCGGTCCGGCCCCTGCCCCCAGAACTAGAAGTGGCAGAGGTATGATGGTCCTGCAGCTGCCTCCACCTGGCTGCTTCAGAGCTCCTGGCCTGAAGATTGTAGGGGGGCCAAGCAAACATTCAGAGGGTAATTGCTCTTGCTTTAACCTGCTTGGATCTGGATTGTGGTCTTGGGTGGTGGTCCTGGGGTATGTGAGCAGTGAGTCAGAGCTTGTGGGGGTGTAGAGAGGGCACCCAACTAATAGCTCCGGCAGCTGCAAAAACCCCAGTGATTTGGGATAAAGCTCTCTCCATTCTGGACGCAGAGTTCCACTATGGCAAAGAGCTCAAAAGTCAAGTAATTGAGTGGCAGCATGAGCAAGCAAAGGAAGCAAAGCAAGCACAGCAATGTGACTTTAGACTCCTTTTTTAGGGACAAAAAGGATCAAAGCATGGAACAGGAGGAAGACAATGAAGTCAGAACTCCTGCACCGAAAGCTCCCAAGAAAAATATGAGCTGGTTATATACAGGCCATGGAGGAGCTTAAAAATGAGAAAAGCCGAGGCAAAATTGGGAAGAGAAATGAGAACGATACAAGAAAATTATGAAAAGCAAGTCAATAAATAGCCTGACTGAAGAAAATAGCACCTTAAAAATAGACTAACGCAAATGGCAAAAGAGGCCCAAAAAGCTAATGAGGAGAAGAATGCCTTAAAAAGCCAAATTTGCCAGATGGAAAAAGAATCTCAAAAGCTCATTGAGGAGATTCATTCCTTCAGAATTAAACTGGAGCAAATGGAAGCTAGAGACTTTATGAGAAATCAAGATGCTGTTAAATAGATCCAAACAAATGAAAGAATAGAAGGCAATGTGAAATATCTCATGGGAAAAACCACTGACCTGGAAAATAGATCCAGGAGAGATAATTTAAAAATTATTGGACTACCTGAAAGCCATGATCAAAAAGAGTCTAGACACCATCTTTCAAGAAATCATCAAGCAAAATTACCCTGATACTCTAGAACCAGAGGGCAAAATGGAAATTGAAAGAATTCACCAATTGCCTCTTGAAAAAGATCCCCAAAAGAAAACTCCTAGAAATATTATAGCCAGGTTCCAGAGTTCCCAGGTCAAGGAGAAAAATATTACAAGCAGCCAAGAAGAAACAATTCAAATATTGTGGAAACACAATCAGGATAACACAAGATCTAGCAGCTTCAACATTGAGGGATCGAAGGACTTGGTGTATGATATTCTGGAGGTCAAAGGAGCTAGGATTAAAATCAAGAATCACCTACCCAGAAAAACTGAGTATCGTGTCTCAGGGTAAAATATGGTCATTCAAAATCACTGATTTGACATGCTGCAGGACCTCTAAAGGTAACCATTATCCATTTGTCCAGCTGCTGCTTGGAAGGTAGCCATGGCCATGAGTGTCTAGGGGGCAGGGGATAGCAGGCAGCCACTTGGGAGGTGGAGGCAGGGCAGGCTACAGCCTTTTGAGCCTGAAAACAGCCTGGTGGGGGTGGGGGGGGGGGCAGCAAACCTCATGGTCTTTGCCTCCTTTCTGCAGCCTGTCTTAGCCCTGTTCCAGCTTTAGACACTGCTTCCCACCTCTTGTCTTTCAGCTCTGGGGTCTGTGCCTAGGGCATCACCTTGGCATCTTCACTCTTTCTGAACCCTTGGCTTCAGGGAACTCTAAGCATGTCAGCCATGTTTGCCAACATCATATAGAAAGGACCTCCATAAGGTCCAAGTTAGAGCATCTCCTGCTAAGATTGAGATTCTTCAAATGACCCTGGTCACTGATGGCATTGTGCTAATTGTGTCTAGCCCAGGAGAACCAGAAAGCTGACGACTCTGTAGTAGGGCACCCCAGGTCATCCACATTGGAAGAACATAGTGGATGGAAAATGTCCACTGCTTTGACCCTGGTGGGACAGCCCATTTAATTAGGTGACTTTTAGAAACATTCTGGACATGGATAATGAACATAGAAAAAAGAAATGGGTCAGGATTGCATTTGGACTTTCAGTGACTTCATATTGCTCAGTGATGCTACAAGGCTGCAGATCCTGGAGCCCAGTTTTGTGAGAAGGAATGAGAACCCAGGGGCACCTGGCACCTCCTTGGTCAGCACAGGTCAGTGACCATAGCACGCCATGAAGGAGACTTGCTCATGAAATGATCCAGGAAAGAGGCCAGGAGCCAGCCCGTGGACAGCATGTGTGGCTTGTGCGCTTTGTAGGAGGGGCCTCCGGGAACTTGATGAACCGAAATTACCTGGCACAAGAAGGCGTGGAGGGGATGATGGAGCCACCCAGGTATTCCATTTTGAGTGGTTTCTCATAGGCCACATGCAGATGTGGTTAAATTGCACTTTCACTTGAGATCATTTCTACCTTTTAGGTTGGAAAACACCCTGAATTATGAATGAAGTCTAGCCTTTAGTCAGCAGCTGCAGTAGGGAGCTGTGGACGAGGCAGCAGAGAAGGTTGAAAGATTTTAAGGAAATTAGTTGTTAATTAGAATTTTATGAGGTAATGAAACGGACTGTGCACAATGATCACTTTTGTCTCCCCCAGAGAGGAAGGCAGTGGTCGAGAGCCCTGGCCCTTAGGACTCCAGGAATTGAAGGAAATAAGAATTCTCCCCACTCTGCTTTCTCAGCTTTGCATTATGCACATTCTGTCTCCCCTTGTGAGGCCCTTGGGATCCAGGAGTGTTCTTGTTTGTTCTCTTTCCCCAGCACTCTGTTTAGTGCCTGGCACACAGTGTGAACTCGGGAGCTGCGGATGCTAGCTTGAATGCAAGTTAGAAGCAAAGCCTCTTGAGTGAAAGTTTGCAGTGAGAAGGGGAACAGAGCTAGATGAAAGCGTTTCCTCAGGGTTTAAAACAAAACCTTAAGAAGACTGAGGCCAACATTTTGTCTGTGAGTTTGGGTGTTGGGTGGTGTCTGTGGGAGGTGGCTTTATCCGCCACTTTGTCAGACTGCAGCCCTCGGTCCCCTGATAGGCCAGATGCTGGAAATGTGTGGTTGGAAGCCCCTGCCAGTTGGGGCGGGAGAAGCACCACCCTGGGCTTGGTCCTACACTTGGCCAGAAGCCATGCCAGCATGGCTTGCTCCATGGCCTCCAGGTGGCCTTGTATGCAGCTGGGTAGCTGTGCCCTCCACAGGGTCTTCCTCATTGCATAAGGGGAGGCCGCACTGGTGACAGGGACCAAGAATTTAGGACCATGGTGGGCCTGAATGGATAAGGAGGATGAGCTGGGGAAACTTGACAGCTCAAGGGTATAGGTCCAGTGACTTCATGGATGGTGGGGGCTTTAGGGAGAGAGCGTTGGTTACTCCCAGCAGTCGTGTACCTATGTGTCACTACAATGAATGCCTCCCCCTCATCCCCTGAGTACTGTTGCTGTAAGATTCTGCCATCTTGATGAGGTTCTGTCCTTTGCCCTGCCCCAGGGCACCATCTTCTTTCATCCCTAGGGGCAGGACCATTGGTCAGAAGCTGGGGGGGACCTCAGCTAGTCACATATAGTATAACCCCTCTGATTCCTCAGAGGCTGCCTCAACTGCCCCTGGTGGCCTAGGGAGTGAGTGGTGCCACAGAGACTGGAACTCAGGTCCTGTGACTACCAGCTCAGCCTTCTTTGGCCATTGCTGACAGTGCCAGTGAATCATTGTTAATCAGTCTTAAATGGGGGATTGGAGAAGCCTTCTGAGTGACTGACCCTTAGTTTCCACCTGTTTGTGATGTGTTGGTGTAAAGAATGCCCCCCACATCCATGGACATTGACTCTCCCCTGGGTGTTTGGGACATAAAAGCCGGGGCCTCTCCTATTCTCCTCAGACCCGCTGCAGTCTGATTTGGAGGAGGACGGACAGGACAGTTAAGTACTTCACTGAAGCTTTGGCTGGGACAGAACCTTGACCTTGTTGGCTTTTGAGTCCTACAAAGATCCGAGGGCTGATAAGAACTGGCTTTATTTTGTTCTGGTGACATCGAGGAAATCTTTCTTCCAACAGTCTACAAAGCTGCAGCCAGAGTGGGTCTGGCTTCTGCCCTCAAGGAGAAAAGAATTGAACATGAATATCTATAGTACAAGGGGTGGTATGGTGAGGATGCCAGCCATTTGGGCAGTGCCAACCAAGTGTGAGAAAAGTGCAGAGAGGAGGGAGGGATACATTCTGATCCATGTTGTCAGGAAAGGCAGGAAAGAGGACCTTCCAGTTGGGGAGCAAGAAGCTTGTTCATGGACGAGCAAGGTGTCCACACTGGCCACCAGGCAGGGTTTGTGTAGAAGGGAGGTATAAGGGCATTCAGCCAAGGCAGCTTGGGTCCAATTGTGGGGGCCTGGGAAGGCCAAACTAAACAATTTAGGCACCAAGGGGCCATTGAAAGGTTTTCTGAATGGGACAGTGACACATGAAGAACCTTAAGAACCTAGGTTATGTGGTAGAAGATGAGCCTCTTCTGGTGCAGCCTGAGTGAGGGCTGATAGTGATAGGGCCCTGCACTGGGGTGCTGCCAGAGGGGGCACAGAAGGGAGGCCCCCTGTTTGACAGGGTTGCTGGCAGTGACACCACAAGGAGCTAGGGCTGGAGATGGGCCCTGATAGAGAATCCCTTCTTTCCCTTGCTCTGATGACAGTGAATTACTGACCCAGGGAAGAGGGAGCAGTGACCACGAAAGAGATGAGTAACGTCCAGGTGTGAAACTGAGACCGTGTGCGCGTGGACAGAAGGACGAGCTGGGTGCTGCCCCCCTCCCCCCACTCTGGGGTTTGCCTGGTTCCTCAGCAGAATGTCTCTGAGCCTCCCACCTGTGACTGCTCCCTGCAGAGAGGAGCCTTGCCTCCTGCTTGGGTGGCTCCTCCCTGGCCCACGGATGGCTGTAAGTTGCAGCTTTGACCCTCTCTGGGTCCTGCCTTCCTTGCCCACTCTCACTTCCCTCTTTTCCCCCTTGTTATTGGTGCAGCTTCGACAGGGGTTCACTTAGTGACTGAGGTCGCCATCTCAACATTTCTGCGGCATGTGTCTTATCTCCTCAGCAAAACTCCAGGGGATCCGGCTCCTTCTATGGAGGGGAATTGAGTTGGTCATTAGTTTGTAGGCTTCGTTATGATCTCAGGTTATGCCCCAGTGCCACCTTGCTTTGGTCCTGCCCTTTTCCTTCTCTGGGCCTCTGGGCCTCAGTTCCTCCATGTAAGTCGAGTGGGATAGACTGAGGTCAGGAAGGCCCTTCCAGCTCCTACTGCCTGCTTTATGATGACTTGGTGCAGACAGGCTTCCATTTGTGGCTGTCCCCCTTTTCTGGAGCGAAGCCCATCAGGGGGCTTTCAGTTGCTGTGGTGTCATGGGCCCTGTAGTATGTAGGTGCCAAGATGGAGGGTGCTAGGGGCTTTTAGAAGCAACTTCTTCCCCTTTCCAGCTCCTCTCTGTGTTCCCACATAACTTAGTAGTTGGCAAAGAAATAGCAAAACTAAGCCTTTGGTTCCCAGGACTAAATGGTGTCGGGCTTGTGTCCCACCCAGCGCTGTTTGTCACCAGCTGATTGGGATGCCTTGGGTGATTTCTTCTCAGTTTGTTCGGTGCCTTCCAGACAAAGCCCCCGGGCCCCTCCACTAGTGAACCTTCTCTGGTGGCCAGGTGAAGCAGGGCACTGTAACCAAGGCCTTTGTATCCCTGACAGCATACACAGTGCTCCTCCCCAAAGACCCCCGCCTAGGACAGGAGTTGGTGCACGTGCTTCACCTTTTCCAGAGCCAGGCCATCATTGCTGTTCCATTGTGTTTGGGGACCACGCTTTGACCTGCCATTCCCTTGTTGACGGACGTGTGCTATCTCGGGCGTTTATGGTGTCACACAACGCTGTGTGGACACTGGCACCGGAGGGGCGGCGCATGCTCTTTCTGACCAGTCTGTGGTGTCTTGGTCAGAGGGCTCATTGATGTTTCTGTCATCACTCCAGAATCATTTTGCAGCATGACTGACCGTGCACTGACGCTGCTGCTGGTCTTTCCTCCAGTGCTGACTATTTGCTTGGGATGCTCTTTTTTCCTCAGAGCATACATGGGGGTATAGAAAATTGGGCCCAGTGTTGCCCCAGTAGAAGGTGCTTCCCCCTGTGTGGCCTCAGGATTCTTGAGTGCTGGTCACTGAGGTCTCCAGAGGATGGAGGTGTGTAGGGTGTAGCTGGGAGTTGTCATGAGACAGCAGTCATGTTCCTTTGTGCAGTAGCATTGGTCCTGATGTTTGTTCTTCCTTTTCAGCTGAAAGGCCACAAATACAATCCAGGCTATAATGCAGACGTGGGGGACAAGTGGATCTGGCTGAAATGAAGCCTTTCTTCCTTGGAGCAGTTACAGAGCCCTGACAGTGCAAAGTCTGGTCACCATGGAAATGAGCCTCTAGTTAGGGGATGAAAGAAGGGAATGGCCTCACCAAGCACGGACTGCTTGTAGACATCCATGATCAGGGCCCAAGGATCCTCAGATCCCTAGCGATATCAGTTAAAGAAATTCAAAGCAAAAAACCCAGACATTTCCGAAACTGGTCAGTAGGACCAGAAATGCCTTTCTTCCATTGTCCCTGGCCCCTGACCTCTGTAGGGTCTGTGTTTTGCTTCCTCAGACTTCCAAGAAATAAAACCTTTTCTGTGGAACTCCCTGCAGAGTGTGTGTGTGTTTTTGTCCCCTGGATGGCTGGGTGTGTCTGATTCCTCCGAGGATTGGGCTCCTGCTGTTCACTCGTGCTCTGCTTCTGTATACAACTGAAAACCAAAGAGAACAGACTGAAAGGGGGAAGGAAGATGGCCACAGATTGACCCAGTGCATATTTGTCTTAATAGGCATTTTGGTTGGACTTGCCCAAAAGCCATCATCAGCCGTTCTTCTAATTCCTCCTCTGATGGGTGATTACAAGCTCAGAGTGTTGAGGAAGTGAAATGCCAGGAGAAAGTGGTCATTGGTACCTTCATTTTCCACCAGAGACCCCTGTTTATGTGTTCACTCAGCCTGGCCTCTCCCTCTTCTGGGATGTCAGCAGAAACTTGGGCAGAGCCAGCTCTGAGCTAGTGGGCATTTGTGAACAGGCCTGAGAAGGCTGCAGGATGACCCCCATTTCCATTTTAGCTTAAAGAGGTGAAAATACAGCTTCCTGGCCATTTTTGAGTCATAGACCATATTTAAGTGGTTGTAATTTTATATTTCCAACAAGGAACTGGAGCGCTTAAATAATTAAGTGAAAGTGCTGCCAGGCATTGGGCCAGTCACACAAGGCCTTTGGTGCCAGCACCTCCACTTGGGCTCTGGCTTCCCCCACACAACCCATTAGGAGCAGAGGAAAAAGAAAGAAAAATCTCTTTAATTATCTTCCAGGCATGCCTTGTGGAGGCTGCTACTTCTGCAGGGCCCTCACTCTCCTTAAACCTTGACCACACTACAGTCCTACTCACCAGCAGGTCGGGAAACGCCGAACCGTGTGGTCAGGCTGACTTTGGTGAGATCCGCTGCCTGCCTCCTGCCCACTGCCCCACCTCCTTTCATGTAGTTTCAGGTCTGAACAATTGCCAGCCATTGTAAACATTGGTTTTTCATAGGGATTTGTGATCGAGCCTGTGTGCTGGAGGCTGCCTCGAGAGGGAACATGAGTTTAGGATGGTACTGTTTCACTTTCCAGTGCTTTTACACGGTCGTTGGGCAGAGACATAGAGACAGGATAAACCTTTGATGTTTTTTCTTCCTGTTGAAATACTCTAGAAAAATTGAGGAGCTTCAGAGGTGGGTGGCTGAGGCCACCTGTACCCCAAAGGAACCCTTGGTGCAGGAATCCCTCTGGAGAGGTTGGGTCTGTCCCATTTTGGGAAGCCTTGACTGTTGGGAATTGTTTGTTATGCCAAACCTAATGCAGGGGCTATGCAGGACAAGGCGGATCTTTTCTGGGTGTCATGTGTACATCCATCATCCCTCTCCAATAGAACCTCCCCAGCCCATTCAGTAGCCTTGACTCGAGTCCCATCCCCATCCTGGATGCTTTCCTCTGAAAGCTTTCCGGGATGCCAGGCCCAGAACTGGCCACAGCCCTGCCCATGTGGCCCATCTCTTTCATATTTCTCCATCTTTGCCTCTAGCCCAAGTGAGCTGTTGTGTCTTGGCTACCCAGTGACAGTGTGGACTGCAGCTGAGCTGGCGGTCCTCTGGCCCCCTCTCTCCAGCCAAGTGTTTGCCTTCTTGTGTTTGAATGTAGTAGTAGGTATCTCTTAATTCTTTTCTCTCTCTGTCACAGAGGAAGACAATTCAATAAAACCTTTTTCACTTAAGAGCAAAAAAGTAGCATTTAAAATAAATGCTTTCCCAAATTTTGTGAATCCTACAAAAATCACAATGGCAGATGTGGCCTAGTAGACAGTCTTGAAGTCTGGATGATGTGGCCTTCAGCCCTCTCTGAAATGCCCCAGCTGTGTGACCCCAGGAGGTCGCTGTCTCTCAGGCCCAAAGCAGCTTGGAGATGAGGAGCTGGCGCAGCTAGCCCCCTTATCTGTCAGAGGAGCCTCCTGGTTAAGTCCTCTCCCAATGGAATTACGGGCCCAGGTGTGCTTTTCCTCAGAAGCACAGCACTTGCCATGACCTGAACACAGGACTCCAGACTCCTCCCTGCTTCCCCTCTTGCAACAGGGCTGGTTTTTCCCAGGTGCTCCTCCTCTGGCCGCCCAGAAAACCCTCCTTTTAGATTTAAGGGGCCAGTGCTGTCTTTAAAATAGTCTGGCCCTGGCCTGAGTAGTTCCACATGGGATCATGTCACATATTTGAGGAGGCATTTGTAAGGGCTACCTCCAAAGGACATATTTAAAGTATAGACTTGGCCCTGGTGTCTGTTTTGGGGATTTCTTGCTCAATAAGGCCTGCTGTAGCCATGTCAGCAAAGTGTGGCTCATACTTGCTCCAGTGGCCAAGACAGGGTGACAAATTCATCTCATAAAGCTGGGCATTATGAGATTTGACAAACCAGCTTCTTTGTGAAGAGTGTGATGGGGAGTGAAGGCAAATAGTCCGTTCTGGAGCCAAGGGGACACGAAGGGGGCACAGTAGGGATGAAACTACCAGTAGTGAGCATGTCCTGTTTTCCACATGTCCTGTTGGAGAGGTTCCCAGCCCCGTTTGCTCTGCACACACACTAGGACAGAAAAAGAATTAACTCAGTGAATCTGTCTTGATAAAAATTCAGATTTTCACTCCAACCTTGAAACAATGCACATAGAATTCTTAGAATTTGTGATTCTGTAACTTTACAAAACCAGCTCTGTTGAATGAAGACAGTGTAAAAATCACATTTAAAAATAGAACAGGGCTAGATTTCTGCTCAGTGAAATAGTCTTCATCTGCTTGGTTAGAGCAGGTTGGTGGCTGGGTGTCTCGGAAGCTCTCCCTGCTGTTCTCCGTGGAAAGGTGTCTGATGATATGATGCCTCTGTAGCCAACTTAAATCTTGGAGTTTTTGGGTTTTGTGGTTTTTTTCCCCCCCATAAGAAAAGGTGTTGGGGTGGCTAGGTGGTGCAGTGAGTAGAGCGCCGGCCCTGGAGTCAGAAGGACCTGAGTTCGGAACGGCCTCAGACACTTAATCCACATAAACAAAAACCTAGCCGTGTGACCTTGGGCAAGTTACTTAACCCCAATTGCCCTAAAGGGGCGGCTGGGTGGTGCAGTGAGTAAGAGCACCGGCCTCGGAGTTGGGATGACCCGAGATCAGATCCGGCCTCAGAAAATGAGCACCCACGCATAAATAATAATGACTAGCCATGTAACCTTGAGCAAGTTACTTAACCCCAATTGCTTATAAAAAAAAAAAAAGAAAAGGTGTTAATGCCCTCCTCCTCAGTTTATTCATAGTAATTTAGGACTGGGGTGTGCTGTCCTTGTGTGTCATGCCCTAGGGACCCTGAACTGGCTGCATTAATAGGTCTAGAGGGTTTGGTCCAGTGTGTTGTTTGGCAAAGACCATAAGAATATGAATATGGAAGGGCATCCTTTGCCCATCTGTCCTTCCCAGAGGTGTCTGTCAGGCTGCTGTCTGCTAGAACCCCGGAAAGCTTGGAAATGAAATGTTCTCCCTTCCAATGTAGAATACATGGTAAAGAATCTGGGTCCTGAAGGAGGTTGGTGCTGGTTTCTTTGAAAATCGATGCTCAGTGTTGGGAGGTTGGGAGAGGTGAGGCAGGTCGTTTTGGGACTTGACGCTCTTGAGCAGGGCTGCTGTTCTCATGGAGAGGGAGCTTAGATCAGCTGGAAATACAGATGTTCATCCACACGCAGTGACTGTTCCTGCTGAAGCTTGAGGGGAAAAACGGCTAATGTGGACAATGGGCATGCAGGTGAGTATTTATTTGAAGATCTGGTGTCAGTGAAACCATGGAGGAAGAAGTGGGGGAGGGGGCGGGGGAGAGAGAGGAGGGATTGATTCACTCTTAAGTTTTGCCACCTTCTGGTAGCTGCTGTGAATCCGCACTTTCACTTGGTAGTTCCGCGTTGACCCTTGTGGGTCTGAGGCATAGAGCCTTGAGTCTGAAGAGAAGCCGCAGGCCCTTCAAATTCCTGCCTCATTTCCCCATGGAGCTCTTTTAAGGAATCCTCTTCAGCAGGGAGGCTGTGGCTCTGAGCTCCAGACCTGTTCAGTCGAAAGCCTTCCTGAAATTGTCCCCAGGGTGCCATCCTGGGCCACAGCATTTGTGAAGGGGCCGAGGGAGGGCTCGGTCTTGGACTCAGTACATTGATGGACGTTGGCCATGAGACGGTGGTGGTGCGATGGTGTTCCTACCTTGCTCTGTGACCAGGCTGTAGCCAGGAGAGTTTGCTGACCCAGGGTCTGTCATCTCTCTGTGCCAGAGTCTGCATGCACACTTGGCCCTCCTTCTAGCCTTGCCCAGGTCCTCTGTTTTCTGTTGACAGAATAGCAGCTTTTGCCCTAAAAATGATGTGGGAGCTTGGATTTCTTTTTCCTTATGCTCTCTGGCTTTTGAGGCTTGCTGCTAGCGTGATATCCAAAGTGAGGGCTCAAACCCTATCAGATGATGAAGAAACAAAATCAAGACCCTTGTTGCCTGTGACCTGTGGCCCCTGCTGTGTGTGGGGAGGAAGAAGCTTCCTGAAAGAATATCCCTGAAACCCGGACTGTGTTCTGGCAAGAAGAGTGCGGAGGCTTCTGTGCCCGAGCCACGCTTGGGCCGGAGTGCAGGTGGGAGGGCTAGCACCAGGGCAGGGGTGCTGTGCTTGGGGGCTTTCACCCTGCAAGGGGCTCACTACCCACTAACATTCTGTGCTTGGTCTGGAAGAGCTCAGATGCATCTGCTCTGGCTGGATCCAGTGCTCTCTGTGTCGAGTTCCTGAGCTCAAGGAATAAATCCATTCTAATGGAGTTTTTACCCGACAGAAATGGTTTGGAAGAGCTGAGAGCTCCCGGTTGGCATGAGTGTTTCCATACACATGTAGCTGGGGGGGTGGTAATTGCTTATTTTAATGAGTAGAGGACTAGCACATGGGACTCCCAGAGTGGAAATGGGCAGTGACAGGCTGGACTTCCCTCTGCCTGGTTATCTTCAAGGCTCTGCAGCCCTGGGGGGGCAGCATCGAAACGTGGCTGCAGGAGCCTGCTTTAGAATACCAGCAGTGCAAGATCAAAGACCTGACCTGGGAATCTGAGGCCATTTGGTACAGTCTGTGCCTCTTCTTGACGGCCTGGACCAGCGGCCAGCCAGCCAGTGAGCCAGCTGGTGCTGGTGGAGCCCAAGGAAGAGGGCTTGGTCTGCTCTCCTTCCTGCTTCGTTTAAATTGAATTGGCTTCTTTGTGACCCTCACCTGGGCCATCATGCCTGCTTTGCCCTCTGGGGACAGATGGTCCAGGTCTAATTCCCCTTCAGAGGCTGAGCTCCCTCCCTTGCCCCATGGGACCCTTCCCGGCTTCCCTTTGACATGCACGGCTCAGTGTGGGCACATGCAGTCAAGAACAGTGTGGTGGAGATTTTTACTCTTCAGGAAAGGACTGTAAAAAAGGTCTCACATTAGCATTTGGGTCCAAGACTGCCATCCTTGCAGCCTCTCCCCAGGCCCTTTTACAGCCCAGCCTTTGTCCTCAGATGGCTCCCGCCAGGATGGAGGCTGACTGGCCACCCTCGTCCCTGCCACCATTCGGGCAGCAGAGCATTCCTCTACTCCTGCTTAATGTGGGCTGCCTTGATGATGGGATGGTGGAGAGATTCCTGTGCCTGAGGTTGGGGAGATGGTGCCAACTCCATGTATCTTGGACACTGTGACAGCCTGTGACCCTGGATGAGCCACCCTCCCTGGGCCACAGGTGCCGGCTCTGGAACATGGGAATAAATAATCCCAGCACTTGCCTCTCTGTCGGGAGATTCAGGTGACAATTCATGTCCAGCACCCTGCAAGGCCTAAAACGCCACAAAAGCCTGTTATTTTCATCAGACTTTTCTAGGGATGACCCTTGGCTTGCTCTTGCATAGCCTACTTTGTTGACATAGAATAAAGAGTTGTATTCTATAATGGATGGCCCACTCTTAGCTAACCTGGGTGGGGCAGGTTTGGCCTAGGGTGTGGCTCTGCCCACTCCAGATTATCATTCTCTCCATCCTGGGGTTCCCAGCAGTCAGCAATCACTCCTTCAGGGAACATTTAGCAAGGCCCTGTTCAACTCAGCCCCAAGCTGGAGCCCCAGTGGCCTCAGTGGTGCAAGTACAGGGCACCCTGTGTCCAGGACACTGGGCTTGCGAGGTTCTTCTAGAGAAGATGTGATTCAGAAGAAAGCACTGAGGGGCTGGAGCTGGAAGGGAAGAGGGGCTTCAGACCGAGAAAGCATGGCCTCAGTTGTCTGCCTGGAGCTTGGGTGACAAGGGAGGAGGAGGAGGGAGAAGTCAGCTGGGCCCCGGGGGCCTGGCCAGCCTCACTGGGCTCCCCTTCCTCCCCAAGTAGCCCCTGAAGCAGCTGAAGACCACAGGTTTCTAAAGGGGGCACCTCAGGTCAGTTTCTTGTTTCTGGGAAAGGACTTTGAGTCTGGCTATTGAAGGCCATTCTTCGTTTGAAGAAACTCTGGATTTTTGGCTTGGAAGAAACTGGGGGTACACCATGTCTTTCTTCAGATATTAAAAACCCTGCCATGAGATAGAGATTAGAGCCTTTCTGCTTGCCCCTGGAGGGCAGGACCAGGAGGAATGGGGGAAAGTCACAAAGAAGGTGGTTTAGGCTTGATGTCTAGAAAATCTCCCTAATGTAAGTGCAGACCCAAAGTAGAATGGGCTGCCCGAGGGGAGTCTTGTGACCAGAGCTGCCTGGATGACCTCTGTCAGTCATGGACAGGGGATCCTTTTAAATCTAAGGCCTCTGAGCTCCCTTCCGTCCGAAATTTTCTGATGTCATAGGTAAGTGGACACTAAGGTTTGGGGGGAGGGGGTGGAATTGGATGGAGAAGGGCACAAGCCTGAGCCTTGGTAACACCCAGAAAATGGGTGTTAACTGATGATCTCACATTAAGGGCCTGGGGTATAGCAGGCACTGTTAAGCAAGAAAGGAGCCAGTGGCCAGGCCCAGAGATGGGATGTAAGAAGTGCCCCCAGGGGATGTAAGAGGTCTCAGGCCCATGAGCTCCAAGGGTTTGGGGCCATCCCAGAAGGAGCCGGGTGGAGTGATGATGGCCCAGCTGCCAGGGTAGGCAGGGACATGTCACTCCCCCAAAGGGCCTTTCAGAAGGAACCTCAGAGCACGGTCTTCTCACACGCTCAATGGGAGCTCCTGAAGGTCTGGCGAGGGCTACGAAATGTGCAAAGCTGAATATTCATTCATCAGACATCCTGGTTCATTTTGTGGCCACCTTGGAAACATAAAGCCACCAGTTTCCCAAAGCTAACTGAAGCAGGCGTTTTTGATGCTTCCTCAAGAGTTAGCTGAGAACATTGGTGTAGCCTTCGTTAGGAGGATAATGGTCACTTCAAGCTGGTATTTGAAGCATCTGACTTAAATCTAAATAAATGGTAACCTGGCTGTTTTCATCCACAAAAGCCATGGCCATGGAACACTTGCTCGCCCTCCCCGAGTTGCCCCTTCTCTGTATAGAATCTCCTTGAAGGCCCCTTCCCACTGTGGCCTTCTGTGACCTCTGGTCAGTAGAAAAGATACCAGCCACGGAGCCACCCAATAGGTACATGGCATGTAAGAGTGGAGCTTGGTCTTCTCTCTATTTCTACAGTCAGCCTCAGAGCCTGAGAGCTGGGCCAAACTGAGGGACCCCCCAGCACTCATACAAGAATCTCTCCCACATGTGACAAGGGTCCTGGAGTCAGGGCCTCTCCTGGATCTCCCAAGGTGGGGCCTCCAGCAGGCCAGCTCCCGGGGAGTGCCGCTCATTTCTGACGCCAAGCCTGGCTGCCGATCCTCTTTCCAGCTTTCCCCATGCTTCCTGGTTCCAGCCTCTGGCACCAAACAGCATAAGGTGAATCCCTCTTCCTGTCACAGACTCACAGACTCATTCCCACATCAGTTTTTTCTCTTAACATCCCCAGCTAAGCCCACGGGTCCTGGCAGTACCCTCTGACGCTTCATGGCTGGGCCCTAGCCTCTCGGCTCAGCTGGAGGAAAGGCTCTCATCATCCCTTGGATAAACATGTGTCTCTCAGGCCACACGCCCTTCATCTTCGGGGGGAGAGGGCCTCTGACGCAGTTTAGAAGGAGGAAAAACCGATCACTTCCTGCTGTGTGCCCACATTTGACAGGCCTGTTCACTGCTCCAAAGGGAGCAGGGGCACATTCCCCATTTGCTGTAATTTGCCAACCGTCTTGGAACTTTGGAGACTGAACATGGCTGTGGGCCTGAAGCTGAGGGCATTCTGAGTATCTGGCCCTGGTCAGACCCCATCTGGAGAGCTGCTCTCCACTCTGGGGGCGGATGCAAAGCCAGGAGGGGCCCTGAGAGCGTGCCAGATCAGGAGCAGCTGAAGGACTGGGAAAGAGAGAAGACTCAACTGGGGACGTGACAGTTGTCTGCAGGCATTGGAAGGCCGGGATTCAATCACAGATGTAGAAGGAACTGTGTGCTACTGCTGTGTAGGCTTGGGGGGGTTGCTGAGCACTTGTACTTGACCGTCACAATAATCCTAGGAGGGAGGTGCTGTTACAGATGAGGAAACTGAGGCTGAGATAACTTAAGTGGTGGTGGGGGTCCAGGGCTGGTCAGGGTCAGAGGCAGGATTCGAGCCTGGCTCTTTCGACTCCAGACCCAGCCCTCCATCCACCACACTCCCTGGCTGATGGGCTGTGCAGTCCAACTCCCCTCACTTTCCTCAGGGCAAGATCAGTGTGAATTACCCAAGGTCACCCAGGGCCTCACCAGCCTCTCCTTGGCTCCAGAAGCCAGGCCCAGGCCCAGTGAGAAGCTGCAGGTGCATGTGAGTGGAATACAGGAAGGGAGGGAGCATTTATTATGCCCCCATGTGTTCCAGGCACAGTGCTAAGTTTTTTGCTTTTTTTGTTTTTTTTACAAATGCTTTATTAACTTCTGGTTTACATCATTCATTTCCACCAGATTTTGAGTTTACATTTTCCCCCCATTTTTTCTCTACCCACCACCCCAGAATAGCAGTCCCACTAGATATCCCCTCATCCAATCTGCTCTCTCCCACATCTTCTCCCATATCCCCTTCGACTTTGCCATTAGGGCAAGGTGAATCTCTGTGCCCCAATGCCTGGACATCTTATGAAACATTTAATTTTAAAACTTCGATTTTCAGATCCATTCCCTTCCTCCCTTGTCACCCATTCCCTCTGGGAAGATAAGTAATTCAGTATATGTTGTACATGTCTAGCTATGCAAAACATTACCATAGTAGATATATTGTACAAGGCTGCTTATAATTCCCTCCCACTCATCCCACCCCCCACCTGGTCCATTCCCTACTTGATCCTGTCCCTCTTCTATAGTGGGTACTTCCAACCTCCCCTCCCCCCAAGGATGCCCTCCCATCCATCATCCCTCCTGTCATCCCCCTTCCCCCTATTCTGCTGCAGGTTGAGATATCCCATTTAGTATGTATGTGATTCTCTCCCTGAGCCAAATTCAATGAAAATATGGTTTTGCCTTTTTGCCTTCCTGTTCTTCCCCTCCCCTGCAACTACTTCCCCTTGCTTCTTCTACATGAGATAGTTTACCCTACCCTGTCTCTCCCCATCTCCTCCTGTCACCTTCCTCTCTCACCTCATAACTTCACCCCTTAAGTATCATCCCTTCCCACCAAATTCGACCTGTGCCCTCTATCCATGTATACCTGTAAACATATATACACACATTCACATATGTATTCATATGTCCATCTACCCTTCTTCCATTATTTTCATACTGAGAAAGCTTTCATCAGACACAGTTATTGTTTTTCCATGTAGGAATGTAAATAGTCCAACTTTGATAAGTTCCTTTTGATTTCTTTTCCCTGATTACCTTCTCAAGCATCTCTTGCTCCTTGCATCTGGATGTCAAATTTTCTATTCAACTCTGGTTTTTTCCTCAAGAATGCTTGAAAGTCCTCTATTCCACTGAATGACCATATTTTCCCCTGAAACAAGATAACTCAGTTTTGCTGGGTAGGTGACCCTTGGCTTCAATCCCAGCTCTTTTGCCCTCTGGAATATCATATTCCATGCCCTTCAATCCCTCAGTGTAGAAGCTGCCAGGTCCTGCACTATTCTGATTGTGTTTCCACAATATTGAAATTGTTTCTTCCTGGCTGCTTGGAGTATTTTCTCCTTGATCTGGGGATTTTGGAACCTGCCTATAATATTCCTGGGAGTTTTCTTTTTGGGATCTTTTTCAGGAGGTGATTGGTGGATTCTTTCAACCTCTGTTTCCCCCTCTGGGTCTAAAACATCAGGGCAATTTTCCTTGAGAATTTCTTTAAGGATGATTTCTAGGTTCTTTCTTTGATCATGGCTTTCAGGTAGTCCAATAATTTTTAAATTATCTCTCCTGGATCTATTTTCCAGGTCAGTGGTTTTCCCCATGAGATATTTCACATTGCCTTCTATTATTTCGTTTGTTTGAATCTGTTTAACAGCATCTTGATTTCTCATAAAGTCACTAGCTTCCATTTGCTCCAGTCTAACTCTGAAGGAATGAGTCTCCTCAGTGAGCTTTTGAGATTCTTTTTCCATCTGGCAAATTCGACTTTTTAAGGCATTCTTCTCCTCATTGCCTTTCTGAGCCTCTTTTGCCACTTGAGTTAGTCTATTTTTTAAGGTGTTATTTTCCTCAGTCAGGCTGTTGACTGTCATTTCATACTTTTCTTGCATCTTTTTCATTTCTCTTCCCAAATTTTCCCCACTTCTCTTATCTGCTTCTTAAGGTCCTCTATGGCCTGTAGCCAGCTTCTATTTTCATTTGGGGCTTTTGGTGCAGGAGTTCTGACCTCACAGTCCTCCTCTATACTTTGAGCCTCTTTGCCCCTAAAATAGGAGTCCAATGTTGAACTTTTCTGTTTATTTTGTTTCGTTTACCTAGGCATATTGCCACTTAATTACTTGATTTTGGGGCTTGTTGCCACAGTAGGACTCTGCCACCAGACAGGAGAGCTTCTGTCCCAAACGTGGGGTCTTCACAACTTCCGCCAGTTGGGTGGCCTCTGTAAAGCCTCCACCCGCTCTGGCAAGCTGGATACCCACCCCAAACCTCCTCCCCAGACCACAATCCAGAACCAGGCAGTTCAAAGCAAGAGTGAGTAACCCCCAGAGTGATCACTGGATCTCCCCACAGCTTGCAGACCAGGAGCTAGAGCCACCAGTGATGCTGCAAAATGGCTTCTGTGCCACGCTTCCTCAGTAGCTCCTCGCCCCCAGGGGAGGAAGCCAATGTGCTCCCCAAACACTGGTCCCAAAGTCCACAGGGCACCAACCTCTCACCTTGTTCCAGGCACATCTGCGCTGATAATTCTGCTATCGCCACAGCTGCTGGTGTTCTGGGGTCCCTCCAGCCAGCTGCCGGCCCGGCCGCCCTGGGGCTCGCTAAGTCTTAGGGTACAAATACAAGCGGAAAGAAAGCTAGTTCCTGCCCTCAAGGAGCTCTCACTCCAAGGTGGAAAGAACCCCCAAAGGGTGCTACCAGGTGGGGGGAGGTGGGGCATGAAGGTGCCCGTTTCAGAGGCTCAGCTTGAAGTCCAGGCTCTCTTAAAATGTATTAAAGTATTTGAGTGGGACAAAATGGAAAGTGGAACTAACCTGATAGTTTTTCCTGCAGTACTTCTGAAGACACATCTCTGTTTTCTCCAGCCCATGCCCACCACAGAGCACCTGGTCCCTTCTCCTGGGAGGCTCTGTGTGCAGTCAGTCGAGGGAGCCCAAGTGGCTCTTTGGCCCATCCTCAGGATAACCACCCACTGTCTGGGGCCTCTTCTCCCCAGCTCTGGCCACCCCTCAGTGCAGCCTGCTCCACCCTGCCTCCAGCTTGCACTCTCATCGCAGAGCAATGGGTGCAGGGCTGGGAGTGGACACCTTCTGTACAGATGCCACCTTGTTTATCTTACATCTCCATCTTCTAATGTTTGTGCACTGGTCATCCCTACACCATGTCCACTCCCAGGCCACCCCCTCAGTTGCCTCCACCTTCAGAAGCTTTCCAGGCAAGACTTGCCACTGGGTGGGGCCAATGGCAGCTCAGATGGGGAGCCCCCCCCACCTCCTTGTGCATGAGGAGTAATCGCCACCTTCTGCCCCAGATCAGCTCCTCACCCTTTCATGTCCTGGATCTCTCAGGCAGGCTGGTGAAGCCCCTTCTTAGAGTCACATTTTTAAATACATAAAATAGATAAGATTACCAACTATACTGAATACAATTATCAAAATATTAGAAAACAAAGTTCATGGATCCCCAGTGAAAAACTCCTGGGATAAGCGAACAGTGAAATAAGACCAGAATTGTTAGAGACTGCCCAAAGGCTTCTGGGAGCAGCTGGAAGGCAGCCAGGGCTTCAGTCTGTGGGTGGCACATTCATGGCTTCTCTGAGGGCTGGCTACCAAGTCTACCCTATGCCCCAAGTGGATCCCAAGAATAGGGTTTGGGATTTTAGGGTGAGGGTCAGTGTAGGGGTAAGTGGCAGGGCAGGGGAACCATTCAGGAGGGCTCAGCTTGTCCCACAGGCTTGACCAGACCAGAGCTGGTTCCCTCCCCTCAGGGCTTAGAAGGCCCACAAGTGGTGGTTGTGCAAGGGTACGGCTGATACAGGAGCAGCCTTTGGGTGTTGGCCTGGCACTCAGCACACACCAAGTAAAGCCATAAACCAGAAATAATGTGGAAACCAGGGCTGGAAGCCGGGCTAGGAAGCCTCCCCAGCCTGGGCTGGTGCCTGCCCTAGGGCACAAACAATACCTCCTAAATTCTGGGACAAGCCTACTTGGCTGGCTGGAGAGGTTTCCTTTTAAAAAGAGGTCTTTTCCTCTACTCCCAAGGCAATCCCTCTGGTTGCCCTGTTAGGGTCGATGGACATGCTCCTGTTTTTCCTTGCTTGGGAGCTGAGAGACAGCCCTGCCTTGACCCTAGAAGAGGACAGCCAGGGGATGGGGGAGGTGCTCACCTGTCCCTCTGGGCCCAGCAGGATGAAGGGAGAATGACCCTCTTTCATTTCGTAGGTAATCTGTAGCCACTTATTGCCTGCAGGGCCCAGGCTTCCTGCCTCGGTCACTCATAGGGCCAGCAGCACTTTTAGATGTGCCTTGGGTGTGGCAGGATGAAGTCCCTCTGCCCTGCTGATGGCAGCCCTGCAGGGTCCAAGCTGCTAGGGCCCTCCTCCCTTTCCCTCATCCATCCAGTCTTCCCAATCCTATTTCTGCAGTCTCCTTGTCTGCACCTATCTCTCCCTCCTCCCCTCCCCCCACTGCTGCCATCTTTGCTTAGGCTGTCATCATACACAATCAGATTTGGAGCTGGGCTACTAAATCCAATGCAATGGATTGTGAAACTGAGGCTCAGCAAGGGGAGTTATTTGCTTGGGGTCCCAAGGGAGTAGTAAATAGTGGCACCATGATTAGAACCCAGGTGCTCTGGCATTTCTGCTGCTGTCACACCCCCACTAATGATTGGAATGGCCTCCCAATCTGCTCTCTGCACCTCCCACCCCTCCCTTCTCTAACAAGCAGCAGCCCTGAAGGCCATCTGCTGCCTACCATATAGAGCCTGTTGGAGTCAACATCCTCCTGTTAATTAGCTCCCAATTTCTCTCTGAGTCCCAGTGAACCCGAGTGACACAGTATGACATCCTAGTGACCTCAAGGGGACACAAGTTAAATGCAAGATAGGGCGATTCCATTTCATTCCACTGGCTCGCCCTCCTATGCCTACTAGGTATGCTTTCAAGGCCATCCCTCATTGGCTTAATTTGGGGAGCCAGAAAAGGTGTGTTAGCCCTGTGACCATCAGGTAACACTGAAGGCGCTTGGAATCCCATCATCCCCTGCACTGAACTCGTCGGCTTCCAAAGTCCAGCAGAGAAGGAGCCACCAAGCTTGAGGAGTGCTGTGTCTCCAACAGTCAGACGACATCTGTTAAGCACCTGCTGTGTTCCAGGCACTGTGGTAAGTGTGAGGACGTAAAGAAAGACAGAAGTCCTATCAGACCAGTGAGAGGGCGCCTCAGGGTCTGGCAGCCCCCAGGACACAGCGCTTAGCTCTGTAGCATTTCTCCATCAATTCACATCCACAAGGCTCTCTCCAACCCCCTGTCATGTCTGCGATTCTCCCACCAAAGCACCAAGTAGCATGTGAACTCTGCTGGGCACACATGTGCCCCACCCACCCCTGCCAAACTCATCGCCAGCACACAGGCTCAGTCAAATCACTTTCTTGATAAAAATGCTTTTTTTGGGGGGCGGGGAAGGGGGCTCCAATCCCCTGCTACACAATGTCCAGAATTCCTAGCCTGGCATTGAAGCTTCCCTTTCCAATCTGGTCCCACACCTCTTTTCAGACTTCCGTGTGGCTCACCGCCATGTCCCACTATCCTGTGGAATAGGAATGTCCAATCCACATTGGATTAATGTTTGGAAGAGAGACCGTGTCCAGAAAAGAGTTCTGTGCAATCAGTAAGGCGGCTGGCTTTCTGGTGCAGGCTGGGCTGCTCCCCTGGGACCAAGCGGTATCTCTGTACTTCGTCTCTTCGTCTGTCCTATGGGCTGGTGGGGACAAGGTGAGGGAGGTGAGGGATTGATTGCCAGAGTGCCTTCCTGCTGCAGGGAGCCAGTAATCATGGGAGCAGGCACCACAGCCAAACACTTCAAAGGAGGATGGCATAGAGTGGTGCTGAGTGGGATCTTGGAGACCCTTCAAGGCAGCCCCTTTGGGGTAGAGGCCAAGTGTCTTAATAATAATGGTCATGTAGGTGGTCTCACCCCCAGCTCAGGGAGCTAGAGATGAAGGGCCTCTGACATGATGGGTATGGCACTGGGCAAGGTCCTTCCCTTTTTTCGCTCTCCTGGCTCTCTGCTAAGGTTACATGAATCGGTGGCAAAGTTGGGGTTGAGACCAATGGAAAGGGTTAGAAGGGCGACTGGTCCTGGGTCAGCGTGGTTCATCCATGACACTGTCCCCAATCCCTGTGGCTAAATGGGAAGTGAGCGGCAGCCCCCTGCTAAGGGGGCTTCTCTTGGGTCCTGTCCTCCTGGGGTTCCAAGGATCAAAATCCAACCTTACCTTCTGCTTGTTTGTTAAATAAGCTTGCATGCGTGAGTGCGCACACACACGCGCGTGCACACGCACACGCACACGCGCGCATACACGCGCGTGCACACACACGCACACACTTGAGAACTAGAAAGTGAGAGGGCCACAGCTAATCCCAAATTGAAAGCTTAGTCCAGTCCCTTGGGAAACAGCTCCAGCGAGGCCAGGCCACACAGCTCCCGGTAACAGAGGAGGACTGGAACCCAGCCACCCCAAGAACCCCCCAGTCCAGTTCCCTGCAGGGAGGGCGTGCAGCTTTTAGCAGGGTCTCTTGTGATCCATGTAGCAGGTGGCCTTGGGTAGGCTGCCCTGGGCTTCACAGAAGCTTCACACAACAAAGTGACAGACACAAGCATGTATAGAGCCCCGTTTACCAGGTCCAGCCTGTAGAAAGGGGGGAGTGTTCCCCTGGCTCCCAGCAGGTGGTGCTCACACCACGTTCTTGCTAGTGCGGCCCTGCCCCTGGCCCTGACTCCCGCTTCTTGGGGAGCCTGGCTTTGTGGTGGGCTGTAAATCACTTTGGGGTGCCCAGTGACTGGCTCGGTGGCAGAGTGGGACCAGGAGGAGGCCATAGCCCAGGGAGACAGAGCTCTGCCACCCAAAGCACTGGCCTTGGCCAGCCATGGAGGAGGGGGCATGTACAGAGCTGGCCCTGGTCCTGAGCCTGAGCCAAAGGCCAGAGCGAGCTTGGGCCAATCAGCTGGTTGAATTTGGTTCCATTTCATTTATTAAGCGCCTGCTGCATACAAGTTCCTGTTCTAGATCAGGGGCAGGGAACCTGTAGCTTCGAGGCCACATGTGGCCCTCTAGGTTCTGGAGTGTGGCCTTCCACCAGAGTCCAAGCTTTACAGGACAAATCCTTTTATTAAGAGGATTTATTCTGTCAAAGGGCTGCACTAAGGGCTGTATGTGGCCTTGAGGCCGCAGGTTCCCTACCTCCATTCTAGATGGTGGCTATATAATGCGTTTGGGGAGGGGGACCAGCCCCTGCCCTCAAGGAGCTGTCATTCTATTGGACTCCAACATATTCACAGAGAAGTCTGTGTTTTAAGAGTAAGTTGTTTCAAAGTGATTTCAGGAGAGAGTATGGGGTAGGGAGCCAGAAAGCCCTCACCTAAGAGGCAGCATCTCCACTGTACTTTAGAGGAGTGAAGGGATGGGACCAGAGAGGAGGGCTCCCAAAGCCTGGCAGGAGACTGCACCTTTGGGGGAAAGTACCCATTAGCCTGAAAGGACAGGAATCCTGTCCAGAGGTGAGATGCCATGGAGTGGGAGAAGATCCCCAAACCCAGGGCACAGATAGATGACCTATTGGCTTCCCCCAGGATGGAGGCACCCTGGGGTGGCAGAGGGCTCAGGGCTGGCAATCATGAGAAATAGCGACCCTGATGGGTCACCTTCTTCTCTGCCTCAGTTTCCCCACTGGTAAAGGAGAACTAGATAGTTATTAAGGTGATTTGCAGCTAATAGGAGTTTTATGACTTTCTCACTGTTGTAAATTAGGTCTGTTTTGGGCAGGAATTCCCTCACCTTCATGTTGATTGGACAGATGGGTGGGGGTCTGTCACCGGCAGAGCTGGGCCCTTTGTCACTGTTCCTTTGGTGTCCTGTCCTGCTGACTGCAGCAAACTTAATACATCAAAATGACCAAAATCTAGCCTGATGACAGGGAGACATTCATCCAACAAATGCTGATAAGAGTGAGACACTCAGTGGGGGTGGGCAAGCAGGGAAGGCTTGTCCTGTTGTCTCAGGTTCCCCTTTGGGTCCTGGTGCTTTGCCTTTCATCAGTGCTACTGGGATTGAGCTGGATTCTAGGAAGAGTAGGAATTCCTTAGCCAGGCCCTGAGAAGGCCTTCTATAGTCTGGCTCCTGCCATCAGCCTTTCCATAGCTTAGAGGAGATTGCCCCTTCCCCCCCACTTTGCCAGACAAGGAAAGGGGCCCGGGGAACTGGGCTGCAAGCCTCCCAGATTTCCCTCCTTGGGCCATGTAGTCCCTCATCTGATCCTCCTGCCAGTCCTGTGAGGTGTTCTGCTCCCCATCTGACAGAGGAGGAATTGGGTGGAGGGAGGTTCAGTGATTTGTCCAGGATCTCCCTCACCCATTTAGAGCTGGACTAGAATGCAGCCTTCTGCCTCTCAGGCCTGTGCCCATGATTTTGATGTCTCAGAACTGGAAGGGACCCCAGAAGGCATCTAAGCATTAAGTGACTTAAGAAAGATCCATGGCAGGGGGAGGGTTAGCGGAGTCCAAGTACCATATGAGCCAAGTGTGTGACCTGGCAGAAAGAGAAAGTGAAGGCCCATGGGGGCTGCACCATGAAGGACAGAGGTGCCAGGAATATGGAGGTGGAAGTCCCACTGCCCTCCCTGAGCCCTCTCAGATCTCAGCTGGACAATTGGGCTCAGTTCTGAGGGCCATATTTTTGAGGACCTTGAGAAGCTGAAAGTCTACAAAGGAGGGCAGCCATGTTGGTGAAGGGCCATGTAAATATAAATGCATGAAACTTGGCACGCAAAGAAGACTTGAGAGGAGGATGGCTGTCTCGTGGAGGCATGAATAGATCTCGTCCCAGGCCAGTGCAATCCAGTAGCATTCAGTAAACTCCTATACACCAGGGATTGTGCTAAGGATTGAGGATACAAATGCAAAATGAAAAAGGAACTTATGTTGTGGGGGAGGGAGAGGAAAGCCCACCAGCTAAACAGATAAGATCAGACTTGCGCATCTGAGCTAGGAGAAAGTATTAGCATCTGAGGGAATCAGGAAAGGTTTCCTGTAGGAGGCAGCAAAAGAGCTGAGGGATTCCAAGAGACGGAGAGGAGGAAGCAGGACATGCCAGGCACGAGGGACAGTCTGGAAGATTGTGGAGGCAGCAGACAGAATGCCGGGGAAGACTTCCTAACAGAGGCGTGCAAAGGACGATGGGTTCCCATCACGGGAGGTCTTCAAAGTGGATGAAAACTTGTCCAGCCCAATGTGACACAGGTCCTTGTTCAGACACAGACTAGACTAACTGCTGAAGTCCCTTCCAGTTCTCCATGGAAGATACTGATACAGTGAGGTTAAGATTACTTGGGACAAACAATTTTGCTCTGGTTTCATTTGGTGCCAGCAGTGATTATGCTTCTACTGACTCAACGTTTGCCCTGAACCAGATGAATTCAGATGAAATCATTTTCTCCCAGTCCCCTTTAGTTAATTTTGTTAGTCGAGTGATGCATTTGGGGCCTTAGATTGATCTCTTTTGCTGTGTTTTAAATTCTGTTGTTTTTGAGAAAGAACATTCCACCAAGGAAATATACTGAAGGTGTCACTCTCTTTTTTTTTGGAGGGCAGTTGGGTTTAAGTAACTTGCCCAAGGTCACACGGCTAGGTTTTTGTTTGTGTGTGCATTAAGTGTCTGAGGTCGGATCCGAACTCAGGTCCTTCTGACTCTAGGGCCGACTCTCTACTCTTAAAGAGGCATCTCAGTGACCTTAAGGAATATTGCAGTGGCTGTTGCTGTGAGGAAGTCGAACATTCTGAGGATCATTTGAGCTCACAGTGGAACTGGACCAGTGTCACTGAAGTAAAAAAAGAAAGCCTGATTGAAAACATGACACCAAGAACAGATAAATGATTCCAGCAAAACAGTCAAAGTAATCCTCAGAAAATAAATGAATCCCTTCAAAGGGACCTGACCACTAGTGAGGTTGTTATGGACTCCTCTACAATGTGGCATAGTTTTACTGAAGTTGGGAGAGCAGTGAGAAATTCAGTAACAGCAACAACTGCTAACTATTGCTATGAAGAAAAAATTCTTGTCATGGGCAAGACAAGACAAAGACTAGAACAAGGTAATTTATGCTGATGGGAGTAATTATTTTCATTCAAGGAGATATCCAAACCAATCCCAGAAAAAAAAATCTAAGTAAGCTTATAAAATCTGGGTATCTTCATTTGAAGAGACTCACTCCAAAAATGTTTTGAGAATCTTTTATTTCCACTGGGCATCGGAGTCTTGCCCCTCATGAAAGAATGATGCTCTTATAAATATATTGATGTACCAAGCAGCAGAACTGTTTCAGAATTATAGAAAAACCCCAGTGGAGAGAGAATGTTGGAGAGAGAATGTGCCATACCACACACATGGAACAGTAAGAAATTTGTCCAAGGGGCAGCTAGGTGGTGCAGTGAGTAGAGCGTCGGCCCTGAAGTCAGAAGGACCTGAGTTCGGATCTGGCCTCAGACAATTAACGCACACACAAAAACCTAGCCGTGTGACCTTGGGCAAGTTACTTAACCCCAACTGCCCTCCAAAAAGCAAAAAAAAAAAAATTTGTCCAAAAAATTGGAAATGAATATACTCACCAATTTAAATCCTATTGAAAACCTACAGGTCTATCAAGAGATAGCCAGAAACAGCATGAATTCAACCATAAGATACTCAACAGAAAAGACAGACTTAACTAAATGAATAAATATTAATTACTCATGGATAGGTTGAGCCAATATGACAAAAAATGATGCTACTATCTAAATTAAGTTATTTATTCAGTGCCATACCAAAGGATTATTTTATAAAGACAAAAAAATAATGAAATTCATCTGGAAGAACAAAGGATCAAGAATCTCAAGGGAAATAATGAAAGAAAATAGGAGGGGAAAGAGCCTTGCAGTATCAGATGTGAAATTATACCATAAAACTAGTCATTAAAATGATTTGGTACTGGTTAAAGAATAAGGAGGTTGATCAGTGGGATAGATTAGGCACACAACATACAGGTAAAGGAACATCATAGTTAAGTGTTCAGCAAACTCAAAGACCCCAGTTGCTGGAGTAAAGACTCACATCTGACCAAAATTTCTGCAAAAACTGGATAGCAATCCAGCAGAAATGATCTGTAGACCAACATCTCACACCACATAATGAGATAAATTCCAAATGGTTAAAGGTCTTAGACATAAAAGACGATGCCGTGAACAAAGGTGAGGAGTAATAGAGAAATGACCTTTCCTATCTGTGGAGAGTGAAAGAGCTCCTGCCCAAAGGATAGCCAGGGTCACAGAAGACTAAATGGACAACTTTGATTTTGTATATATATATATATATATATGTGTGTGTGTGTGTGTGTGTGTGTGTGTGTGTGTGTGTGTGTGTGTTTGCACAAAGTAAACTAATGCAGTGAAATTGGAATGGAAATAGGTAACACTGAGGGATAAATCCTTGTAGCAAGTTTCTCTGAGAAAGATCTCAAATCCAAGATATATAAGGAACAGTTTCAAATTTATAAGTCTAAGCCATTCTCAGATGAATAATCAAAGCATATGAACAGAGAGTTTTCAAAGGAAGAAATTCATGTTATTGACAACTATATGAAAAATGCTCCAAATCACTAATAATTAGATAAATCAATTAAAGCAACTCTAGAATTCAACCTTACACTCATTCACTTTGGCAAAGATTACCAAAGAGGAAAATGACAAATATTGGTGGGGCTGGGGGAAATGGCACAGTAATGCATAGTTGGTGGACCTGTGAATTGGTCCATCTGTTCTAGAAAGCAATTTGGAAGCACACTTTAAAGCACATCACTAAACTCTCCATATCCTAGGAATCAGTGGTGTCACTACTAGACCTATACCCTAAAGAGAATGAGGAAAAAAGACAATGACCTATATGAACATTATTCATAGCAGCCCTCCAACCTGGTGAGGTTGAGCAGGAGTAAGACCAGCCATTCCTTGGTTGTAAGACCACTTGGAAAGAGAAGCCTAGGCATCTGGGGTTGCTGGGTCAGACTGCAAGCTCCTGGTCTCATTTCCAGGCCCCACATGGCTAAGCAGCTCTCTGAGATTCCTAGGCTCATAGGACCATGGAGATCGTGTAGTAACACCCTTATTTTGCAAAGGAGGAAAAACCTTTTAATTTAATTAATTTAATTTTAATTTTAATTTAATACAGTCATCAATTTCTTCCAGATGTGTTCTTTTCTGTTCTAAGTTGTTTCAATTTTATTTTGCCTTTTAAGTTCGGAACCCAAGGTTTCCTTGTGCCTGGAGGAAAAGAAACCAAGCAGTTCTGGTCCTGAGATGCCACTAGCTGGAAGTTGGGCAAGTCCCTTTCTCTCTCTGGGTCTCATTTAACCCCTCTGAAAATGAAGGCTATTGAATGAGGCTCTCTTTGTGTTGTTGGGACTATCACTAAGAAGCACCCCCCTTCCCGACCCAGTGGTGGTATAGGCACAGGCTGGGGGGCAGTGGTAGGTCAGGCCCTTTGTCTCTTTGTCAAGTAGGAGTCTGCAAATGTGATTAGATGGGACACTCCTTCATGATAATTGAATGGGACTCTGGGTTTTCTCCACCTGCTCTAATCTTATTCTTTGCAGACTGGCAAGAAAGGGCATCCTTGAAGATCAGCCTCCCTCTTGATGAGCACAGCCTCTTCCTACAGAGAGAAGTAGAACACCCTATATGTAGGGCATAGCAGCCTGTCCTTGGTCCTATTGGGTGGCCACTGGCCAGGGATCAATACCTTTATATGCCTGCTTTTCACTCCAAAAATAAAGTTTCTGACCCTTGTCCTTTTCACAGTGGCCACACCTGAAGATGAGGTTTTAAGAAGCCCAATTAGGAAGCCTTTACATAGTCTAGGCAAGGAGTGATGCCTGAGCTATAAGAGTAGCTACATGAACAACAAGAGGGACAGGCACTGGAGATGCTGTGGAGGTAAGGAGACCAAGACCTGGTGCCTGGTGGGATGGGGTTCTTTTCTAAGGAAGGGGAGAGTGGCCAAGCAGGCAGATTGGAAGGACAGCCGTGTCCTCCGCAGACATAGGGAGCTGAGAGGAGAGGCAGGTTTGGGGGAAAGAGAATGAGTTTGCTTCAGATGTGTGATGCTTACAGGACATCCAGTGGGAAATTTCCAGTTGTTAATTGGTGATGCAGAAATATTGAATGCCGGAAATTCGAGCTAGCATTACATGCCGAAAGCTGATCATTGGCTCTCTAAGAGCAGGAGATGCCTATGGGAAAGACTGTACCAAGAGAGAGAGAAGGGACTAAGACAGAGGTGGTTGAGGGAGGGACCAGTGAAGGACTGAGGAGCAATCAGTAAGGCACAAGGAGAAACGTGAAGGGGGAAAGTGAGGGGAGTCGAGGAGGGTGATGGGTCAGTCGTCACAAAGGGCAGGGAGCTTAGGAGGCTGAGGATGGGGAGAAGTCTCTGGCTTGAGTGTGTGTCCGCTGAGCGTACAGCTGGCAGTCACATCTGTGGGGTAGAAGTGAGCTCCACAGCAAAGGGTCGAAATGAGGATACAATGAAATACAGATGAACTTTGAAGTGCTCCATTGAGATATGGAAACTGACCACTTGCTGTAATGCTGCATCTTGAAGGTAAATCCTACATAGTTCACAAATGTGTTTGAAAGACGTAGGGGAACTCTGTGCTTTCAGGACCTTGGAGGAGCAGGGGCAGTAAGAGCTAGAGGGAAGTGCCGGGCCAGGCTCTCCCGATGCTTGGGTCTCAATGACTTGACATATGACTGGAGACTCTGGGCCTCAGTTTCTCTGTAGATTATGGATGAGGAGAGATAGTTTACAAGCACAGTCAGAGGAGGGCTGTGTGGCTGCTCTTCAGCTACTGCTAATGGAGCTGGAAATACATAACCCTTTTCATTTTGTGGGTAGACTGAGTCATGGAGCCCACCTCTCCCGATTCCATGGCCAAACCCAGGGCTTTGCCTGTCTCTCTGATGCTAAGTCAAGCAATCTTTCTCCTGCAGCATTCTGCCTCTCAGTAAGTCCTAGCAAGTGTGTCAGCTGAGGTAGAGAAAAATGAAGTAAATTGCCTAGGGCAGAGGTTCCCAAACTAATTTGGCCTACCACCCGCTTTTCCAAAAAAAAAAAAAATTACTCAATGCCCCCTGGAAATCTACTTTCTTTAACCCTTTATTTTAAAAAATTCATATTATTTCAAAAAAATATGTTTTAAATGATGCATCTTAAATTTAATAATTTATTATAAATTTGTGGGATTTTTCCTGTTTTAAAATTTTGATGACACAATATTGAGTCATGTAATCTTATGGTATCATACGGTAAACAAGTCATTACATGCACATATTCCTGCTGGTGCGTGCTGGACTTCCCAGCAATGTATGACATGCTTACTTGCCAGCACTTGCTTGTTAAGACCTGTCAGCAGAATTGACCACTGATTCATTATAACTTGCATTTTGTGTGTTTATTTGGAAAATAATTACTATGACTTTAATCCTATTACACAACAGATGAAACACGTATGAATGATTTTTCAAAATTTTCTTCTTTATGTTTCCACCACCCCATTATTTTTAATTCAATGACCTCCAGTTGTACCCAAGGCTACCACCTCCCCACTGAATCATTCCAGTGCCCCCCAGGGAGTAGTACCTGTCATTTTGGGACCGCTGGCTATTGCTGCACAGGGAAAGATGCATCAGAGATGAGATTTGCACCCAAGCCTTCCAAACTTCAAGCCCAGCACTCTCTCCACTAGGTCACACTATTTCTCCTTTGTTCTCAAAAGACTCACCTCTGTCTCAAGATTGCATTACTCACCTAATCTCCTGTTTGATGATCAGAATGGCCCTTGGCCATCACTAAATAACCCACCCCATCTCAAGGGAAGCAGGTTTGCCTTCTCTGAGATACCTCATGGAAATATGGTGCCCCTGACACACCCACTCTGCCTCTAGGGCCCTTTGGGTGACCTACAATTCAGATTCTTCTGAGATAGCAATATTCCACCAATCACAACTGTACAACATCAGTAAGTGGTAAGAGGTTGTGTCCAGGAGCAGATTGGAATCAATGACAACACTGCATAGCTCCCTAAATTCAATCCAGCTAGCTTTCCTTTCTCCCTCCTCCCCCTCTTCCTCCCCCTCCTCCTCTTTTACTTCTTTGATTTGAGCCTCAGCTCATTGGCTGTCTGCAGTCTCTCCAAGCTCTAAATACTGATAGGCAAAAGAGATCACTAAAAGGAAATGGCCCACAAGCACAAATATATTGATAGCTGCTCTTTGTAGTGGCAAAAAGCTGGGAATCGAGGGAATGCCCATCCACTGGGGAGTGGCTGAACAAGTTGTGGTACATGAAAGCAATGGAATACTGCTGTGCTGTAAGGTATGCGGAGCAGACACACTTCATAATGACCTGGAGAGACTTACAGGAGCTGATGCTGGGTGAGGACAGTGGAGCCAGAACACTGTACACGGCAACAGCCACGTTGTATGAGGACTGACTTGGACAGACTTAGTTCTTCTCAACCATGCAATGATCTAAGACAATTCCGAAGGACTCGTGACAGGAAATGCCCATCCACATGCAGGAAAAGAACTATGGAGTCTGAATGCAGATCAAAGCAGACTATTCACTTGTTTTTTGTTTTCTCTTTCTTGTGGTTTTCTGCTTTGGGTCTGATTCTTTCACAACATGACTAAGGTGGAAATATGTTTAACATGTATAACTTATATTAGATTGCTTGCTGTCTTGGGGAGGAAGGAGGGGAAGACAGGAGGAAAAAAATTGGAACTAAAAATTTTACAAAAATGAATGTTGAAAACTATCATTATGTGGAATTAAAAAATGCTATTAAGGAAAAAATTAAAAATTAAAAAACCCAGAAAAAGTATTGATAGGTAAACAGGAGTCTGCCTTGGCATCCCACCACATGTGATCATTTGGACAGTGATCTTTTTCATCCCCTTGGATTTCTTTGTGTGAATTGCTGGGGGAAAGTGCATTGAATGGCTATGTGGGCAGCCTGTGAAACAAAGAAGGAATGAGTGGAAACAGCATGTTTTAAGTGCCTACTATATACAGAGCACTGGGAATACCACTAGAAAAGCCAGGATATAAATATCAGTCCATTTACTTTTAAAAATTAATTGAGTTAGTTATTTTAAATTAGTCAGTCAACAAACATTAATTAAATACTTATTCCGACCAGACATTTCATCAGTCTCTGGAGATAGAAAATGCAAAAGTGAGGCAGGTCCTGTCCTTAAGGAGCTTTCACTCTACTGAAGGGCAGCAATGTTTGTAGAAAAAGGAAACTCTTCATCCTCACCTTGTTCACACTCCATAATTGCTTATTCTCTCCTAAGCAAAATCACAGATTCCTCCAGCATTGTGGGGCTAACTCCCCTCCTTTGGAAGCTCACCAGAAACTTTGGCCCAGCCTGTCTGGCCTTGAGAGGTGTTGAAATACAGGTGCACATGAAAGGCTGTAAAACTTCTTGGGATCTCTCTCTGTCTGTCTCTCTGTCTCTGTCTCTGTCTCTGTCTCTCTGTCTCTCTCTCTCTCCTCCTCCTCCTCCTCCCCGTCTTCCCCTGTCTCTCCTGTCTCTTTGTCTCTCTGTCTCTCTTTCCATATGTATCTATATATCTATGTACCTCTCCTCCCTCTCCTTCTCTCTCTCTCTCTCTCTCTCTCTCTCTCTCTCTCTCTCTCTCTCTCTCTCTCTTTTTCTCCATTTACCTAAGAACTGAGGAAAGTCAAATACTTCTCCCAGGGCAGGGGAGAGGCTGCCAGCCAAGAAGCAGACTGCTGGAAGGCCCCAAGGATCTTCCCCACATCTGGTCACTGGAGTCACCATCTTGCAGCTCCAGGAGAGCTCCCTGACATGAATCCCGGCTTAGTCACACACTTTCCATTCTGCCTTTTTTCCTCCCACTGGATGGCTGAGCAGAGACCCAGTCTTCAGGAGGAGAGCCTAGCCTGTTTCTTACACTGTGCTCTTTCTTATGGTGAATGGGTTAACCTCCTTTCTCGGCTTCATCCCGTCTGATTCAGCAGCCCCTCCCCCTTCTGACAGGCTGCTAGCAGCCCAAAGAGTCCCTCTCTTCCCGGCCCCTCCCTCTTTAATTAGGACTTTCTCTGACAATCAGGCCATGCTGGGATCTGGAGCTCTCGGAGAGAATAGTATACCATGGCAACTTGTCCAAAGGGAGCTCTCAGAAGCAGGAAAGCCTCGTCCTGCAGAATTACATTTCTGCACCATGAGCACCTGCTTACAGGCTGAAGCCAAGGAGTCTAAAGAAGGGGACTTTCATTTGGAGGGCAAGCCACGTGAATGTGCACTCAGAGGCACTCTCCCAGACACAGGACTTTGGACCTCTCCAGGCCCCCCTTGTTTGTCAGCCGCTCCTGTTCCTTCCCCGTCAGAGGCCAAACCACAGGGAGGGGGTTCTGGGAGGGGTGCTGAGGATCCAAAGGCTCCGTGACACTTTGAGTGAAGCACAGCCCCAAATCTTAGGCAGCTGAGCCCCTCCTAGCAGGGCGACTAAAGAGTTTGTAGAAACAAAAATAACTGCTTGGTGTATTGAGTCAACAGGAAATCATTTACATTTATTGAGTTGCTACAGGGAATTGTTCTAGGCATGACAGGAAGAGAGAAAAAAATACATCAGCGCAGTCCCTGTTGTGGAGATAGTGACATCTGGAGGCTGGGTTCCAAATCCTGCTTCGGTCATTTAGTACCTATGTGACCTTGGACAAGTCAGTTAACCTCTCTGGGCCCCACTTTCCTCAATTATAAAATGAATATTCTGGGTATCAAGGCAACCCATTCTTGCTCAGCCTCTGACTCCCTTCTCCATCTTGGCTCCTCTCCATGTGTGCTGTATCCAAACAAACTGGCCTCATGCTTGTGTCTCTTTCACAAGCTTCCTTCTCCCACCATCATGCCTTTTGGCCAGCAGTCCTCTGTGCCCTCACCACCACCTTGTGGAAAGGCGGGACGTCCTCAGTGTTGTTGAGTTGGATCTCTCCAGAGTAAAGCATAAAAAAGGACAAAGGTCCCTCCTGTGACTTGTAGGAGCCCGGTGTGCAGCTTTGGGTCCTTCATCATCACTGCACGGCCAGTGGTCTCTGCTGCTGACCCCCACCCCATTCCGGGAGAGATCCAAAGGGAAGGTGGCCCTTGGAGGAAGCTCTGGGCCCCACCAATGTGCCCCCACACATTGATAAAACCAGCATTTAGAAGCACATAAACCATTGCCTGCATGCAGAAAGGGAGAGGCCGCTTTTTATTGATAGTGAGGGAAGCATTCTGGGGCTTTTCTCTCAGTAGCTCCAAGCGTGTCATGGCTGTTACCCTAATAATCTTCAGCAGACTGTTTTATGAAGTCATAAATGGGATGTCCCTCTCCACAATGTCCCTGGAGGCAGAGGCACCATTTGACAGCAGCTTCTGGCCCTATGTGAGTGAAGCTGCCAGGCTCTTGGAAGAGTCGAGGTCCTCATCTTGCCATGTTTCTCATCTGTTAAATGGGCACAGACCTGCTCCCTGCTTGCCCTCCCCCCCCAGCAGAGGTCCCTGAGGGTTGGTGTGTTTGTCTTTTAGGAGCAAGGTTGCCAGTGGACTCTTCTTCCTGACCATGAAGCTATGCTAGGAGGCTCAGTTCCTGCTAGCACACATAACTGGGGGGAGGGAAAGGGGGTGCACTATCCCTTCACCTATGGCCCCAGGCACCTGGATAAGATACTGCTGTACTTTCAGTCCCTGGCATAGTGATGAAAACTATGCCTGGGCTCTGAGGCATGGAAGGCCTGGGCCGCAATGTGGAGAGAAGGCCCAGGACAATCTGGGACTCATCCAGAGGGCCTCTGCTGTCCTCACCTTCTTGTGCATGACTCCTTGTTGGCTCTGTCCAGCACTCTCTCAAGAAGAGAGGAACAGGGTTGGGAGGGGTCTAGGACATGTGCTCTCATACATGTGGTTGAATAGAATAGGCCTGTTGAACCTGGAGAAGAGAAGGCTTAAGGGGAATATTAAGCCAGAAGGTCATTTGGAAGGTGTTTTTTCGCATGGCCTCTGATGGGTGAGATGGAGCAATGGGTGGAAGTAAGGTGTGGAGCAGTGATCAGCTTGATAGAAGGAAACAGGCCAAGAGTTGGGCAGAAAGGGCTGCCTTGGAGATATTAGAACAAGACTGGAAGGTTGCTTGGAGATGTCCTCAGGGGCATGCTTGGAAGGTTCAGGGGGAGTCAGGACCAGATGATCTCTCTGATTCCTGCTAGGTCAGTCATCTCCACACATGGGAGGGACTGGTCAGTCTGGCTCTGGAGACCTTCATGGTCAATGCAGGTGGTATATGGGACAAGGACCCTCAGAGGCACGATGGGCTAGACATGGCTATGATTTCCATTAGGAAGAAAGGGGGTGATGTCCAGTAGAGTAGTCCACAGTTAAATGCATGCTCTTTGACAGCAAGGATGGTCTTGTTGTGTCCCACCCTCTAGCAGAGCGCCTGTTTATAGCAGGCTGAACCCATGTCTGGTGAATGAGTGATTGCATAAATGAATAAAATCAGGAGTTCGGGAAACAGAGCGTGCTTCTGCCCTGGGGCGTTTGCACAGTCTGGACATCTCTCCTTGACTTTGTCCTTATCCTTGGGATGATCCAAGGCTTTGCCATGACTTGGGTGAAGGTGCATGTGGCATTCTCATCAAACTTTCCGATGTCACAAAGTTGGGCGTGGGGAAGGATCTGCCAGAACCCAGCATGGGAGGATCAGGAATAACAAATACGTTGACAGGCTAGAACCCTGGACTGAACCTAATCAGGTGAAATGTAGCGAGGGTAAATGTGAAGTCCTGCCTTTTGTCTAAAAGAATCATCTGTCCCAAGAAGGCCTGGAGAATGGAGCTGAGAGGGAACTATTGCAAATTCAATGCAGCAGAAAGAGCTCCTGGAGATCTTGGGCTCCCGGGAGAGAAAGGAACTGTCCAGCACAAGGAGATCCCAGCTCAGGCTGCTCTTCTCTCATCAGATGCCTTGGGCAGACCTGTTCAGTTTTAGGCGGGTCTTCAGGAGTCCCCTTTAGGAGGGGACTTCAGACCAGACCATTATAGTTGAGGAAACAGAAGATATTTAACCTGGAGAAAAGGAAGCCTGGGTGGGCACGGTGTGAGTGAGTGTATGTGGGTAAGAAGACCATGATGACGATAGAAGTGTGAGCTTTGGGCTGTGTGGCTCTCATGGAGGAAACCAGAAGCAATGGGTGGACACTGGAGAGACAAACCAGTATTTAGAACTTCCCCAAGGTATCCTGGGCTGCTTGGGAAAGTGGTGAGTTTCCTATCTTTAGAGGTTGTTAAGAGGACGACTGTGTAAAGAGCTGGTGCTTCAAGGACTGGCTTGATCAAGATGACCTTTTGACTTGACAACGCTTGGCTTCCATGATTCCAACTTCAAGGTTCTATGGTTCTTCTCTCCTCTTTCTACCACGATGATTCTCCACATTTAAAAGTCTTTTAAAAGACACCATCGCATATTTATTCAAACTATAACATGCTTCAGTTTGTGCACAATAAATACATGATACCAGGATCCCAGGCTGTGCAGAAATAGGCAAGAATATCCTGGTTTGGGAAGCTTGTCTTCTTCTGAGAGAAAGATGATGGAAGATGTTAAGTTCAGGCCTTTGTCACCTTAGCCCCAGAAGCAGTGGCCAGCACAGTGTTCAGAGAGGGAGGGGAGGAAGGGAGAAAAGAAGGGAGGGAGGGAGGGGGGAAAGAGAGACAGAGAGAGTGAGACAGAGACATAGAAAAAGACAGAAACAGAGAGGAGAGACAGAGACAGAGAGAGAGACAGAGACAGAGAGAGAGAGAGAGACAGAGACAGAGACAGAGAGACACACACACACACACAGAGAGAGAGAGAGAGAGAGAGAGAGAGAGAGAGAGAGAGAGAGAGAGACAAAGAAAGAGAGACAGAGAGAGACAGCTGGAGATATGGAGAACTAAAGAGTATGAGTGCTAGGTCTCCCAAGTGCTACATTTATAGGGATGTTTCAAAGAGGGAAGGTGTTAGAAAGATAATGAGTTCTATTTTGGACATGTTGAGTTTGAGATGCCTATTGGACCTCCAGTTTGAGATGTTCAAAAGACAGTGCTGTAAGTCTGGATTCTTAAGGGAGAGACTAGGGCTAGATAAATAGATCTGGGAATCATCCATTTGCAGATGTTAATTGAACCCAGGAGAGTTGATGAGATCACCAAGTGAGATAGAAGCAAGAGGAGGGTATAAGGCAGACCTTGGAGATGTCCACAATTAGTGGACATGACCTGGATGAAGAATCATCAAAGGAGTCAAAGAAGGAGTGGTCAGATAAGTGGGGGAAGGGTCATGGAAACTTAGAGAGGAGAGTGTTTTCAGAAGGAGAGGGTGGTGACAGTGTCAAAGGTGTCAGAGGAAGATGAAGGAGAAGGAGGACCGGGAAAAGGACATGGGATCTGGTCATTAAGAGACCCTTCGGTAACTTGGGAAGGAACAATGGTGGTTGAACAGTGAGGTCAGAAGTGCATTGTAGAGGCTTAAGAAGAGTGTGAGAAGTGGAGGCCCTGAGTGTGGATGGCCTTCTCAAGGAGCTTGGCCATGAAAGGGAGGACAGCTATTGGGTGATAGGGAGCAGGGCTGAGCCCAGGATGAAGGAGGCAGTCAGCAGACAGAGGATCCTGAAGAGGAGACAGGGAATGGGGAGCACAGCAGGGCAATCTCAGAAGCCAGAAGAGTACTTGAGGTGCCACAGATGAAGGTGGGGAAGTTAAGAATGAATTGGGGTAAGGGCAATGCAGCCCCTCAGACAAAAGGGCTGTAAGAAAATGAAAGTCAAGAGAGCTCAAGAAAGCTGGATGCCCACCCGCCCGCTTGCCCACCCCCCTGCCTGCTCGCCCACCTGCTTCTTAAGAGCTAGGGTTTTCTGGGGGTGGGGGTGGAGTAGGGGATGGTGAGGGTTTTTATAATGTTACATGGAGACCAAAATTGCTCATTTTATGGCTGAGAGGCTGATCCAGTGTGAATGATAAGAGTAAGCTCTGTGGCAGCCACTCTCTAGGGTCTGGGTAAGTTATCTGATACTTAAGCAAAACTAAAGGACATTTATTTAGCAGCCTCTGAGGAGCACAGAATGACAGTATTTGAGGATGGAGTAAATAGTCAGCTTGGTACAGAACAGGGCTGATGTAATACATCCCATGCTGCCAAGGGTGAGCGTTTTCTAACCCTCCATCAGAGAGAGCCGCCCAGACTGACTAATGCCTCCTTGGAACTCCAGGCGCCCTCCGAGCAAGGGGCCCTCCTTTGAAGCCTGGGACTTCTCTCCTGCTGCAAACACAAAACACTCCTTGAGGCTTGGGGATAGACATTCCTGACCCACGCTGACCACCTGGACATAGGAAAGGGAAGGGATTGGTCAGACAGGTAAGGAGAGAAATGCCTCATACTTCCATGTGACTGAAGAAAATACAAATGATGCCTGCCCTTGGGCCAAGTCAAGTAGAAGCATTGAGGGGAGATGAGTGGGGAAAATGAGTCTTGCAGCCCCTGGCATTGCAGGTACCCAGAGCCTCCTTTGTGCTGGGCATGAAGGCAGTTGACTCTGGGGCTTACCTGTGTTCTTTTAAGACAAATTGTTGGGAGGGAATACTGAGGGAGCTGCTGGTCAAAAAGACAGATTGTTTATTATGAACTAGAGAATCTTCAGCCAATGCAAGTGACTCCTTGGTCCAAGGTGGCTGGGCAGAGGCTGGTGTACAAGGCTGTGGGTCTCTTACTCGCAGCTTGCTCTTTACCACTGATGTGGTAGCTCCAACATGGCCCTACCTGTGGTCTGTGTCCGCTTCTGAACTTCCAATCTCTTCATTGGCCTTTTCTTTCTTACATGTGACTCAGTTTGATCCCAAAGAGTGGAACCAGGAGCCACAGGAGCCTCTAGAATCCAGGAGCAGATTAGGAGGAAGGATGCTGGGGTTCTAGACTCAGAGCTGGAAGGAACATAAAGGTTCTGGACCAGTTTGTTCCCCTTCTCCCTGAGGAGGGGTGACACTGAGGCACACAAAGATGAAGTCACGTGTCCAGGCTCTCAACAGATCTTCAGGGGCCAAGCTGGGATTGGAACCCAAGTCCCCTGCCTCCAAGCCTCACCCCATTGCACTGAGCCATGCTGATGAGGAAAGGAGGGCCACACTGCTGTGGGTGTACCGGAGAACTGGAAGCCTGCTCATTCAACCCCTCATTTACAGATAAGGAAACTGAGACTCAGGGCGGTGGAGGGTCTTGTCCAACGCCACCCAGCTAGTGAGCATTCCGGATGAATGCTCACTCTAGGAATCTGAGGAGAGATTTGAATCTAGTCCAAGTCTGGCATTCTTCCCACTGTGCCCTAGGGTAGCCAGGCTCTTTGGGGAGGTAGTGAGCTCCCTGTCACTACTGCTTAGGAGGAGGCCTGAGGACCCACTGGGGGTTGTTGTCAAAGGGGCTCTGTTCTTGTGTGGATGGACTGGTTGTCTCTGAAGTCCGGCTCTGAGTCTGTCCCTCGGAGATGAGCCCTGGGGCCTGTCTGTGCCTGGAGCTCAGGGGGTAGAGCTGCCTATGCTGGCTCTCCGGACCAAATGCCAATTATAATGGTGCCCAGTGGGACTGAATGAGATTCCGACAATTGAGTTTAGCCTTTCTTTCCCAATGTGTTCTGAGGGCCTCCCGGGCATCCCTGGAGAGGGGCGGCAGCAAGCCTGCTCCTCTGGGCCTGGCCTGGATAAGAGATTGAGGCCATTTTTGCCAGTGCCTGATGGGGGGTGCACCATCAGGACCAAGCAGCTGCTGGGGCTTTCCAGCGCCTCCAGTACTTTTAGCATCTGCCAGAAGCTGCCGGGACTTCTTAGTACCAAAGCAGTTTGGAGGACAGACATGTGCCCATTTCACAGATAAGTAGTATCCCCATGGGGTCCCTGCCCAGTCCAGAAATCTGTTTCCTCCAGCTGACCATGTGTCAAAGCCCTTGGCATAGTGCCAGGTTGCCCTTGGTGACCTTTGGTCCATCTATCACTGGCTTATTTCTTTAGTATCTACTCAATGCCAGACACTGCAGAATGGACAGAAAAGAAATGATCTCTGCCCCCCAGGGGTCAGTCAGCCAACACGCATTTATTAAGCACCTACTGTATGGCAGCCACGAGGTAAGGGCTGGGGATACCGAACCAAGAGTCTATGCCCTCGGGAGGGCATTTAGACTGTAGAGAAAGCAAGACCCGGTGATTGGGGAGGGGGCTAGAAACTGGGGGTGTGGGGGAGGGACTGAAGGCTTAGTGAGTGCCTACTGTTTGCCCAGGGCTGCTTCTGGAGGCTGCAGCCTTCACTGAGTTTTTCATCTTTCCTTCCCTCAGAGATTCCAGCCCCAGCTGATCTAAAGACCACCTGCCCCACCCCCCACCCCCGGGTCACGCAGGTGCCTCCAGTGGCCTTTAAGCCATATCCTCAGATGCTAATAAGCATGGCCTATCTGAAAGCTCTGTGCTAGGCACTGTGGACTCTGAGGCAGTCACGAAGCAAGGAGTTCAATGAGTTCTGTCCTCAAGGAACTTATGATCAATGAGGAAGATCCATCACTGCTCCCCTTAGAGAGAGAGAGAGGGAGAGACAGAGACAGAGACACAGAGAGATAGAGAGTCAAGGAGAGGAGAGAGACAGCCACAGAGACAGACACTGAGAGGGAGAGAGACACAGAGAGAAAGACAAAGAGAGAGACAGAGAGACAGAGACAGACACAGACACAGAGAGAGACAGACACAGAGAGAGATACTGAGAGGAAGAGACAGACAGACAGACAGAGACAGAGACAGAGACCAAGAAAGAGGCTGAGAAAGAGCCTGATCCTTCTCTGGGCAGAACATTCTCTCTCTTTCCCCTCACTGAACAGATGCTGCGCCTCCCCTGTGCCCACACCTGATGCTCTGAGCCCAGTTCTAATCTGGGCTTGGGCAGAGCCCTCTTTGGTTCTAGGGATTTTGGGAGGCTGGTTCCTTCTCTTTGCTGACACTTGGCAGAGAGAGTGGTTGGGAGCATGGGCTCCTTGGGGGAGGGGCTCAGGCTCCTGGATCAGGTCTGCCCTTCTCCTCCAGCCTGCCTGATCCACAGATGATTCACAAACACTGCTGAGAAGCAGGGTAGGGCAGTGGGAGGGCACTGGACTTGGGTTCAGATCTCACTCTCCACGCCTTCCAGCCAGCATTGCTGCAGTGCGCTTGGGGCCAGAGGCCTGGGAACTTACTTCCTTGTGTAGTTGTGGGCAAGTCACCTAACCTCTGCCTCAGTCTCCTCACCTGTAAAATCACAGAGATCCCTGGGGTGTCTCCCTCATCTGGCTGTCTGATAGTCACTGGAGGCTGCCAGATACCTTCTAGGGGGAGATAACTGGGGTTGGACTAGGTGGCCCGAGGCCCTTCCAACTCTTGACTTCTGAACCCTAAGTCTCTGAGGTTCCTTCCCTGCTTCTGTACCGCAGGCCCTGCTCTCAAGGAGTTTGCATCCTATTAGAGGGAGATGACTCGTTCACAGTGAGTCAATCAATGCAGGCTGTGTCCAAAATAAACACGCAATGATTTGGGGGCTGGGGAAGTCAGGAAAAGCCTCTTGAAGGATGGGGTCCCTGAGCTGAGCCTGGAAAGAGACTGGGGACTCCTAGAAGGGCCCACATTCCCCTGTGTCCTGCTGTTCTCTGATTTTCTCTTCTCATTCCTGTCAGGGAGCAGAGGCATAGTGCAGGTGGGGTGGGCTGGGGGGATGGTAAGCAAGCATACACGCTGCTGAATTGGAGAGGGGAAAGGGCTAACCCTGTTCCAGGGAAAGTACATGAGGTAAGTCAGGCTCTATTAATATTTTATGAGTGAACTGAGCTCATTAATTTAGACCCCATTGATCTGGACAGGGCCAAGTTGACCTTTGGAAAACAGAATGCCAGCTGGCCCAAAGGTGCACTGAAATGCCTGAGGTGGGGCGCTGTGCTTGGCTTCAATCCCTTTGGAAGCTTCTCTTCCTCTCTGAAACAGAGGAAGGGGCAAGGTCTGTATCCCCCAGTCCAGAATCAAGCTAAAGGAGTTACCTAGTCAGAGATGGCAACCTGGAACCAGGGTCCCAGTGGCAGAGGTGACTCCTGGAGAGCCCTAGAGGAGGGGGCCCTCAGTCTAAAGTCAGGCTTTGGAACACAAGACCTACTATGTGAACCTTAGAATTGGCAGAAACCTTCAAGATGCAACACTCTTGTTTTATAGATAAAGAACATGAGAGGATCAGATGGGTGAAGGGACTTACCCAGGGTCACACAACTAATGTACCAGAGTCAGGATCTACACCCAACTCCTCTGACCACAAGTCCAAATTTCTTTCCTCTGGACCAGAATGCTCTGGTCCATCTTTATTTCACAAGATTCTGCCTTTATTTTTTAAACCATCAGAGCCTCCCAGCAATCTTCCATTTCTCTGGCCCCCTTCCCAAGAAGTCTTGATTTTCACAGCATTCCTTTGGGAATGGTCAAAACTAGGAACATTCCCTGGCCACCTTTGAACAAAGAAGGTTCTTGAGAGAAAGAGAGAGGAGGGAGGCGGCCAGAAGACAGCACTGGGGGCATCTCTCACACCAGAGAAGCAACCCTGACTCATGTGGAAATGGGTCTGGATATGAAGCCAGAGGAAGGAGGTTCAAAGCCTTGTTCATCAAGAGAAGATGACCGGCCCCCAAGGCTGCTGAGGTCCCCTCCCGTTCTAGAGCCATGACGTTAGGGTTCTCAAAAACCAGTCCTTGCCCTCCAGGAGCTTATGCTCCAACATGTCAACAACTGGTTAGCCAGAAGATAGTTACCAAGGAAATGGAAGGCACTCTGAGCAGCAGGTGGGGGATGGGGCTGGGAAAGGCCCTTCTCAGTCTGGTTCCAAGCCACCTTCCCAGGAACACCAAGTCATCCCTCCCCTTCAAATGCTCAGTAGTCTGGCTAATTTGGTCTTTCTGCTGTTCCTCATCTGCCATGATGCATAATGCATGCTCCACCTCTGTGTCTTTGCCAAGCCAGGGCCCATGCCTGAAATATTCTGCTTTGGAGTCCCCAGCTCACAAGCCAGCCCTTGGAACAGCTCTCATTTCTGAAGAGCTTTAAAGCCTTGCTAAATTGAACTGAATTCCCAAAGTCAACCCTGTGGGGCCCGGAGCACCAAGAAGCTCTTGGATGAGGGAAGTCATGGCCAAGGTCACTGCCAGCCTGAGATGCTGAGGGATCTGAATTTGTGTCTCTTGTCAGTCAAAGGTCGGTGCTCTTGCCAGGACCTCACACTGTTTCCTAATGAAAATAGTTTCAAGGACCAAGAAATCATAGTCTGGGAAGAGGAAAAAACAGGGGTATCGTGGGAATTGTCTTCAAGTGTTTAAAGGGCTGTTGTGAACTGCTCAGCCCCAGAGGAAGGAACCAGGAGCCATGGGGCAGAAGTCCCAAAGAGGCAGATTGAGATTTGAAGTCAGGAAAATCTTTCTGACCATAAAAGTTGTCCAAAAATGGAATGAGCTCCCTTAGGAGGTGGTGAGTTCCCCGTCACTGGAGGCCTCCAAGCAGAGACTGAATGAAGCAGAACAAGAACACCTGTTGTTGACTAGATTGTCACTGATGCCCCTCCCAGAGCTGAGGTTCTGTAAGTCTTCAGGTAACAACAGAGACCACCATTCTGGGCCTCAGCTTCCAGTGTGCTATTAAGGAACAACAGTGAACCTAGGCAAGGTGACATTGGAAAGAGCCACTGGGCCTGACAGGGAAATAAATGCCGGCTGTGACACAGTTCAGAGGTGCCCAGATCTGGTGTTCAAATGACCTCCCCGAGAAGAAGATTCCCAAAGAAGGGAGAAAGATTGTGTATGTCATTTCCCTCCCCCAAAAGATGGTCGAAAATGGCTTGAGCAGGTGTATGTGTATATGTGTGCGTGTGCATGTGTGTATGTGCATGTGCAAGTGTATGGGTGCATGTGCATGTGTGTGCACATGTGTGTATTGTGTGTATGTGTCTATGCACACATGAATAGATATATATTCATGTCTATGTCTATACACACACACACACATAGATACATAGTGTGTCTGTCTATATGTGTTCTCCAGAATCTTCATGAGAATATCCTGTCCATACATAGAAGGTATCCTTACTGGGAATCTGAAAAGGGCACAGGCATGCTTTCATGGATGATTTTCTACAAAAGTCCCTCGGTCGCCTAATTGTAGAGGATACAAAGTCTTACTGGGCCGACTGTTGATAATAAAAACAAAACAAAACAAAACACGTTTGTTCCAGTAGATCACAGTGACTCCTGAAAGGAAGGCTGTCGTCCAACAAAGCCTTTCCAGACGGGAGTGCGCCCGACAATCTGCTGGGTAAGAGCCGCGGGCACTCTTCCTGCACTCAATCGCACGTTCTTTCCTATGGTTGCTCCCAGCCTGCAGTTCCTCTGGGCCCCGTTTGTTCATATGTCTACCCACATTGTTTAGTGGGCAGTGACCTGTGGTCTTACATGTGTAGTTGTCATCATGTTAGGTGTCTATCTTGAACACCAAACCCTTATCTAAGAACTTGGATACCGAAGTTTCCCTCTCTTAACAAAGCACACCTATTCTTATCCTAGACACATTAATTTTGTTTGTGCCAAAGTTTTTCAATTTCATAAAATTAAAGTTGCCTATTTTATCTTTTTTAATGGCCTCTGACCTTTGGGTAAGAACTTCAACCCACAGCTGTTTATCTTCTAATTTTTATGGTATGATCTTTAATATTTTATTTTAAAAATATTTTATTATTGATTCTTATATCCATTTTGAATGTATGGTGGGATGTGGTATGATCTTTCATGTTCTTTCCTCCAGTAGAATGGATGATCTTTCCCAAGGACTTTCCCTCTCATGTCAAACTTCAATCTTCCTTTTTGGCATACAAATAAAAAGCAGGAAATGGCCCCAGTCCTATGTAACTCCCTTTCATCTCTGTGGTAATTGCAGCACAGTGGAAGGAAAGGAGGCAGAGAGTCCTAAGAATCAATGGTCTTTAGGCCATTTTTCAATATTATCTCAGTTGTTCTTATACTCAATATGAAGTCCTTGTCCAGTAACCAATGAGCAACGAGTCAGATCAGTCTGGATGTCCTTGTTGTCATCTAGCCCTGAAGAGATAGGGAACGCACATCTGAAGGGATGACTGGCTCTCGGCTCTCTCCTGGTCAGGAAAACCAAGAAGTTGGTGGAGTTTGTTTTCATGGTGTGCCCAAAGCCCATAGACAGCATCACGTCATGCCCCTTTGGTTTCCTGCCACTGCAAGTGCATCCCATGAAACTTAAATGCACGTTCATGCCCTTCGTCTGCTGTGGAGGAAGTCCCTGAAAACCTTGATGAGGCCCTATGATTTAAGGCAGCCTAGCATTGGAGATTCACCAACTTGGAATGAAGAGGTGGACAGAGGGAGAGATGGTGAAATGTTGGCAGATACAATTCAGGGACGAGAGACCAAAGACTTGTAGCATCCACAGAAGCCTGGTGCCCCTGGCTTATGACTCTGAAAGGAGGTGGACGGGGCTAGACACAGTGACACCAAATGTAACCAGCAGGAAGTGACTGGTCCCTTGTGGGGAAGGCATTTCTGAATCAGCTCCCTGCATGCAAGTCAGGCCACCCTCTCAGAGCAAAGCTCAAAGGAAATGCTGCCCTGGAGGAAGCAATAAAAATCAGAAGACAGGGCCACCAGCCCACTTCCAGCAGTTGATGTCAACGGCCTTGTCTTGGCCTCCTTGACCCCTCTGCACCACTGGGCACTATGGACTGCCATGTTCTCCCCCTTCCTCTCTCCCTGCCAGGTTTTCTTGACTGGCCTCTCTTTTATTCTCCTACCTCTCTGACTGTCCTCCTGCAGCTCCATGACCTTGAACTGAAGGTGTAGCCCTCAGCCTTGCTGACTATAGTCCTTGAGCTGCCTGCCCTCAGGGCCTAAGTCAGGGCTTTTGGGAAATGGTGCCCCTCTTCCTGATATGAATCCTATGCTTTCAATATAGAGGTTCTCCCAGGGTTCTGTGTAGCTCAGATCATGGAACTGGGCAAGTCATCCTCAAACAGTAGCGTTAAGAGGACCTCATCACCATCTAGAGGAACTTTCCCTTGGGCTTGGACCCTCATGAGAAGTCTCCAAGCACCAGGGAGATTGTCCAGAGAACATAGCACTGGGGAAGTTCCAATCTATGTGAATTGGGTAGCAAGATTGAAAATCTGAGATAATTGCTAAATCACGCTGTAACAGGAGAACAGATCCAGACCTGGGGGAAATCCCAACTGCTATCTTGTCCACCACCCTGGCTTTACAGGAGAGGATAAGAGAGGGTCAAAGACAGGGGACACCTTGCACAACAAAGCCCCAGAGCAACGATTCCCATTCTATGCATGGCCTTCCGAGGTTGCCAGGTTGCTTCTCCTGGCATTGGGGGCACCATGTGCCTAGGCACAAGGCCTCCTTCTTCTAGGCTTGGCTAGGAGGGGTGGATCTGGGCCCCTGACAACAGTGTGCTTTTCATGGAGGGCTTATTGCTAATGGAGGCACTTCTAGGTGGGGGAAGGGGAAGCAGGACCTGGCCACAGTCTTCCAGAGGACTTTTCCTTGGTTGTTCCCACTTAAACTCCTGGGGATAGAACAAAAGGAAGCATCCTTTGAAGCCCTGACCTATGATTCCCCCAGCCCCCCTGGATCATGCAGACTCTTTAGCACTTAATTTCCAAATCTGGGACTGTAATTACAGAGAAATGTGTTGGCTCTTGCTTCCCCCTGGGCTCTTTTGCTTACCTGCAGAAATCACAAGCATTTCCCAGGGATCCCCTGGCCATCAGCACTCACCATCTCTAGATGTGGCCAAATACACTCGCACAGGCGTGAGCGCACACACAAACACACAGACACACAAACACACACAGACCTACACACATACACTAACACATATAGACACATACATAGACACACACACAGAAACACAGACACACTCACATACAAACATACTCACATTCACACACAGACACACACAGACACACACAGACAAACACACAGACACACACAGACACACACAGACACACACAGACACACACACAGTTTGGGATTAGTTTTTCCTCCCCTGTTGCAAAACCCTTTGAGATAGGTTGATGAAAAGGGAGAAGTTAGAATACACGGCCACGTATGAAGGTCCCACGCTCCTGGCTGGACACGTGAGGGTGGCAGGCAGACTCTCTTTCTGGAGGTTCTTTTCTGGCAGAAGCTTGGGGCAGGGGCAGAGGCTGCCTGGGAGCTGGGATGCTGCACAAGGAGGGAATCTGAGCCCAGAAGCCCTCTGAGAATCTTTCCAGCTTAGGCCCTAGGTAGGATGCCAGGACCCTTCAGTACAAGACTCTTTCAGTACCTTGGGCTGGAGAAGATGTGTAATCATGGGTCGAGGGATGAACTTTAATAACCAGGCCTGGGTTCTGATTCCTGATAGCCCTGTCATGCCCTGTGTTGACTCTGGACAAGTCACCTCATCTCCCAGACTCAGTTTCCTCATCTGTAAAATTTGCAGGTTGGACTGGACAGCCTCTGAGGCCATCCCCACCCTAGTTCTGGGACTTCCACCAACCAACTGCATGAATTTGTGCCAGACCCTGGCCTCAGTCTCTTCCTCAGCAAAATGAAGATTTTGGATCAAAGGATGTCCCAGGCCACCTCCCATAACGCATCCTCTTGTGTGCTCTTGTTTTAATAAAACCTTATCTTGCATTGAATTAGTGAATTGTAGAGCTGGGGAAACTGAGGTTGAAAGAGGAAAGTCTAAGATCTCATGTTAAGTTTACACCCATGCAGGAAATGGGGCTTCCATCTTTTAAGGGCAGTTCTTGACCTTCCAGACCCCTCCTGCTGCCCCAACTTCAGATCAACTCAGCAAACATGGAGCCCTCCTAGGCTCACCTCTTGGGGCACCTCCTCCAGGTGGCCTCTCCTGATTGCCCCTGGTTCAGCAGCTCCCCTCTGAAATCTCTTTGTTGGCATTTTGTATGTAGTTTGGATCTGTCCTCATACGTGTTCTCTCCTCCCCACGAGAATGTAGGCCTCTTGAGGGCAGGGTATGTTTCCTTTTTGTCTTTGTATACCCAGCACCGAACATGGCACCTGGCACATAGTAGGGCTTAAGGAATGTTGCTGACTTGAATTTTGGGCACGCTTCTCTGTGCCAGGCACCATGTGAGGCCCTAGAAGAGACTGGTAGGTCCTGGGGTCGCAGCTCCAAATAATAGACCAGTGTTCCTCGGGATGCTGCAGGCATTCCTATGTGCTGCTAAGAGTCTGCCCTATTTAGACTCCGGCCAGAAGCCTTTCCTGGCCTTCAGCTCGGCCCCTTCCCCCTGGCCATCCTGACATATCTCGCTTGTCTGTACCACATCGTTTGGATGTGGCCTCCCTGTTAGACTGGGAGCTCCTTGAGGGCAGGCCAGGTTTTTGTCTATCACCAGTGCTCAGTATGGTGCCTGGGGAGTAGCTGGTACTCAATGAATCAACAAACATTTATTAATCACCTACTATGTGCTACATGCCTGGGACACAAAAGGAGACAAAAGACAGGCCCTGTGCTTAAGAGAGCCTGCAGCCAACCACATATGAGCAAAGGGTATACAGGGTAGACAGGAAGTGATGGACAGAGGGAGGGCCCTGGAATCCGCAGGGCTGGAGAAGGCTTCCCATAAGAGATGGGATTTTAGTCGTGACTTGAAGGGAGCCCAGGAGCTGGAGTCCGGCTGCAAGACGGAGAGGGTTCTAGGCCCGAAGGACAGACAGAGCCAAGAGATAAAGTCTGGTTCATGGAAGAGCCAGAGGTCGCTGTATCTAAGTGTACAAGTGAGAGTCAGGCTGGGGGACTGGGTTACCCAGGGCTGGGCAGGCTGAAGGGAGGGTTCTGCATTTGGTCCTGGAGGTGGTGAGGAGCCAGAGGAGCTTACTGAGTGTGAGTGTGTGCAGGGACATGACCAGATCTGGGCTTTAGTGGCTGCCTGGAAAATGGATTGGAGTGGGGAGAGGGCCCACTAGCTGCCAGGTGTGAAGCCACGGCCCTGCACCGGCCATCTGCATCAGGGCAGAGACAGAATTAGAGGAGTGAAGAGGGCATATTCAAGAGAGGCTGCAAAAGGTAAAGCGGCCAGGCCTTGGCGGTAGCTTGGGCCTGGGAGGTGAGAGATGAGAGGTGAGGAGGCCAGGACGACTTCTAGGCTGGGAGCCTGCAGGACTGGAGCGGGGAGGCGTGAGAGGGAAGGTAGGAGGGGGAGGGCTTGGGGGAAGTGAAGGACTCCACTTGACACATGTTGGCTTTGGACATTGAAGTGTCTGAAAGGCAGTTAGAGACACAGGACTGGGGTCAGCAGAGGTTAGGGCAGGAATGCGTCATTGATGAATGTTTATTGACTTTGGTCATTGGACCAAGTCCACTGTAGTCCCAAGCTGTGTTTTATCAATAGAATGCCATTTTTCCAGTCAGTGTTGCATTCTCTAGGCTTTTCCAGTGCCGGGGGGTCATGGCCCAGATATCTTCTGCCTGATGAGATTCTCTCCTTGACATTATATATGTGAGCCTAAGGCCCAATAACTCCAAACTAAGAATTTCCGTGGTGCCGGATCCTGGCTCTAGAGCCTGAAGTCTTCTAGGACTTCAGATGAATCTAGTCCAACACCCTCATATTACAGAAGAGGAAATGGAAGCCTAGAGACATGGTGGTGACTCTGCCAAGGTCGCACTGGCAGTAATGAATGGTCAGGTCCTCTGACTCTAAGTTCCGTGTTCTTTATAGTGAACCACACGGATGGGGGCTCATGTTTGTGTCAGTAGCAATATTTAGGCATCACAGAAGTGAATGTTTTTCATTTTGCCCTGGTATCTTCCACACCTGGCAAGTCTTGCATAGGGCAGACACTTGTTGGATTGGCTCAGGTAGATGGTACTTCCTTATTAGCCAGTGCCCCACTGAGACCACTGGGGCCATGACTATGCTTTTCCTGTTGGAATTGGCAACAAGAATATTTGGAGTCCTAGAAGACTGGCTTAGGAAAAGTGCCCCCCCCACCCCCTTCAGTCAGGGTTAGTGGTTTTTCCTTTTTGTTCATGTAACATGCACTGAGCCTCAATGTGGATCTATTTGACCTTGGAGAGCATTTTTCCCTGCCTGAATGAGGGGATGTGGTTACATCTGGGAATGAGAACATAACTCTTTTCAGAGCAAAAGCTTCAATTGTCTTTGAGAAGGCAGATTTAGACTTGATTTAAGGAGAAACTGGCTACCAGTCAGTTGGGAAACTGGCTATCCCTGAGTGCAGTGGGCTGTAGGAGGTGGCAAGCTCCCTAACCTTGGAGGCCTCAATAGGAGCCTCCAACAGGTCTTCAGGGGGGGCTCTTGGTCAGGTATGGATTGGACTGGAAGCCTTGAACATTTGTTCCAACTCTAAAATCCTGGAATTCTGTGAAATTAGCCTTTTGGTTCTTAGTTCTGTGTTGCCTGTTGAATCTTAGAGCTGGGGAAACTGAGGTTTGAGGGGAAATGTCAAGGATCTTACAGGAAGTCTATGCCAAAGCAGGAATGGCACTCCTATCTTCCAAGGCGATCCTGAACCCACCAGTTCAATGCAGTCCAAAACATGTGGCATTGGTGGCTCTTGAGTCTGATGAAGCTGAGTCTCCAGGGGCTGCCCAAGGCCACCCAGGCAGTGACTGTCCCCTGGCTCAGGCTAGGGGCACCAGAAGCTAAAGCTTCTCTGCTCTGTCTCTAGGGAAAGGCTCCATTTTCTTCCATTACTCATTCTTCTATATTAAAACTCGCTGACCCCAGCCTGGCTTGATCTTTTGTGTCTGTGAAGCCTTTTGTGCTCTTTGTGTTTTAAAAAAGGGATAGGTGATGAGAGATTTCACCAAAGGCCTGCCTTCTGCTTTTTCTTTCAGAACCATGGGAGGAATTAATTCATAACAAATAATTTTACTGACGGAAGCACAGTCAAGAGAGATTTTAATGAAAGGAAGGTCTCTCCTGGTCTGGTATTCCATGCTTTTTTTTAATAGAAGCCTGAGGTTTGAGTCACTGAGAAATCCAGTTGTGAGTCTCTGAACTGGAGTTCTCTGGAGTCTGTGTTTGGTCTTTAGGAATGTTTCTGATGATTCCCAGGGCAGAGATGGGTCAGGCGGGTGGGAGGAGATGGAAAATCACAGGGGGAACAAGAGAAGGGTCACAGAATTCACACTGGGTGAGGCTTTGGGTCTGCCAGGATCTGCATTCTGAAACCACAGGGTTCAAAGAGGGGCGTTGGCTATGTCATCATTAGTTCAATAAAGCCAGCTGGGTACTGGAAGCGTGGCAAGGAGTGTGCATATGAGTGTGTGAGTGTGCATGTGTGTATGTGAGTGTGCACTGGACCCCTCAGGTTGGCTTCCTGGGGAAGTGTGTGGAGGAACCTCTCCCTACTTCTCAGTATCATCTTTTTACATAATTGAAGGAAATGCTAAATTTTAGCTCATGAAAATAAAGATGTACATTTTCCCCCCTCAGAATTCACCAGCCTCACCCCAATCCCCCCAGTCCTGGGTGAAGAAGCCCTGATCTAAGCCAACCTTTGCTATAGACAAGGGGATTGAGGCCCAGACAGATGAAATCTTACCCAAGGTCCCACAGGTAATGAGGCTAATTCATAAAGCTACGGACGAGCATTTATGAGACACCTACTGCATACCAGGCACCAGGCTAGGTCCTGGGGATAGACCCTTGTCCTTAAGGAAATTACATTCTAGTGACTTGTGTGTAGGTGTGTGTGAAAAAAACATATGGAAAGCAGATGAGTCACCAAGCATTTATTAAGCACCTATTGTATGACAGGCACCCTGTCATGATCTGGGGATACAAAAGCACAAGGTAACCATGGTGAGAGGGCATTAATGCCTGGGGGGAAGGGGGCCAGCAGAGCCTCCTGTAAAAGGTGCTGCTCCAGCTGAAGGTAGCTGGGGATTCCTTGAGAATTCCAGCAGGATGGGGGGGATTCGAACCCAAGTATAAAAGTCTCACTGCACCGTGCTATCTCCAGGTGGGAAGCCTGGCCCTTCTCTTGACACCGTGGGGGAAAACTTGTCCACCCGACTTTGTGTTCCTCTAACAGAAGAGCAAATAGATGCTCCTGGGAATTATTTGATCGCTTCCTTTTTTTTTTTTTTTTTGGAAAGGCTTTGGCAGTACTTCCTCCATTTCTTTGGGGACATTCCTACCTGGACAGTCTCAGGGACATCTTAAAGGGATGTTGTGGTAGAACCAGGACTTGCTTCTCTGAATTCTGGACCCTTTTTGGCAAAGTGCAAGGCCTTGAGCTGTGCTGTGGGATCTTGTCCCCTGCAGGCCTCATGTTTGGGCATGTGGCCTGGCCCTTCCTCTGGGAGGGACCCCAGGAGAGACTGGAGGCTGCTCCCCAGGACCAGCTTCACCAGCACGGTCACCCTGGGGGTGGATTTCTTGGCCACAGCAACTCTCTAAGACAACCTGCTACGTCTTGGCACCTGTGATCACCAAGGAAGTTCCCATGCCCCAAAGCCACGGTGACCCTGGTGCAATTCAGGGGCCACACCAGGCTTTGGGGAAGAAGCCCTTCACCACCTCGGCTCAACCTGGGGTGGCCAAGCCGCCTCTTGTCCAAGTGACTGACATCTCATGAAAGCAGGCGATGTCCCACAAACAAGTTTTCTAAGGAGAAACCAGACCTACGTTAGAGCACACATGGAAACAGATGAGAGGTTTCCTTGCTCTATTCCTCATAAACACAATATCCTCCAGACATGCACCACAGGGCCTCTGGAGAATGCACAGCACTCTTGGCCAGGCCAACTAGATGTCCACACACAGCCCAGAGGGGCCTCTGCTGCCATCATGACTTACTTTTAAAGTACCTACTGTGTGCACAGCACTGAGTCCATTCCTGGGGATGGAATAGACCAAGGAAGCAAGGACAAGCCTATTCTAAAAGCTGGAGTTGGAAGATGCAGACACTGCATGGCCACAGTGGAAACGTGGGACAAGATGCCCCAACCACCGAAACCCACAGAAGCTTGCTTAAAGTAATAAAGAGAAATCAGTGCTGGTGTCTTCCTTCTGCCTTGCTCAGGAGCCCCCTCTTCCATGCAGCCTTCCTCCCACGCCCTCCGACTGGCCTTGATCCCTTTACCTGAGGCCGTCCCCTGCTCCTTCTGCTCCTGTATCCCCAGTAGCAGCATCATGTCTGACACGGGGTAGCTTGCTGAGGGGTCGCTGATGGCCTCCTACCCCCAAGATGGCTGTGATTTTGTACTTTCTTGTCTGTTTATGTGTGTCTCTCCTAAAAGAGGGCATGGTCCTCACTTGGCACAGAGTAGAGGCTTAATGCATAGATTCTCTGTTTAGAGGCAGGCTTAGCTGTGACAAGTCTATTTCTCTGAGCCTCAGTTTCCCCATCTGACAAAGGGGAACCTATAGGTCCTAGAGGACCACACCAGGGTGCTAGAAGGCTCACCTTGGAAAGCTTCGCATCCATGTCAATGCCTCTTCTTCTATGGGCCCCCAGACCCAGACCTGGGTATTGGGCCTAATGTGGAAGACTTCGATTGGCCATTGACAGGTGCAGTCTTAGCTGGAGGGGACATGAGGAAAGTCAAGCTCAGTGGTGACCTAGGCATTAGTCATTGGTGGGGGAAGTTGGAGGTGCAAGGGCCATCCACTGGCCACTCCAGGAGGGGAGGACTTCCTGGGGGGAAGCACGTGGCTGCCACACTCCCCTCTTGGAGCCATCTCCTATCTCTTCTGTTTGGCTGAGTACAAGCAGGCCTGGGCTCGTCCTCTACCTCTGGTGCCTTTTTCCATGGGGCTTGTTTCTATGGCAGCAGATGTTGGCTGAGGTCATTTCAGGGCGAGTGCTACCAAGCAGAGGAGAAGGGAGGGCTTGAAAGGGCCAAGCTGAAAGGTGAGGCATCTTGGTATCTGGAAGGGATGCAGAGAGCCCACACTATAGAGAGGGAAACTGAGGCCCTAGGAAAGGAGGGAACTTTGTGAAGGTCTCATGGCACATTTGTGGGGCTCAGGACAAGCACCGCAGCTTCCTTATGTGTCCTGGAAGTTTTTCCTTCTGCTTCCCTCTCAGCTCAGGGTGACTGACTGTATGTGGTTGGGGTGTCATGGCCCTTTCTGTCTTCTTACACATCACTTTGGTGGCTGCATAGGGATGGCCTGGTGGGGAGAGACTGAGGCAGGCAGATCCCCCAGCAGCCATTGCAATAGTCCAGGCAGGAGGGGAGGGGGGCCTGTGCCAGGGTCAAAGGGGAGAAGGGGACATATTCAAGAGATGCTGCAGCAGGGACATCAACAGGCCTTGGCACCATATTGGATCTGGGGTTGAGAGAGAGTCAAGGGTCCAGGATGTGCATCAGTTGGGAGTCTGAGGGCCTGGGGGAGGGTGGTGCCCCTATAGTAATAAGGACAGTAGGAGGGCTTAGGGGGAGAGAGGACAAGTCCCACTTTGGACAGACTGTGTTTAAGACGGCTGCTGGATGCCCGGTGTGAGACGTCTGAAAGGCAGCTGGAGAGGCGAGACTGGAGGCAAGCAGAGAGTGGGGCAGGAAAGGTCAACCTGAGAATCATCTGAAGAGAGATGGTCATTAAACTTGTAGGAGCTGAGGAAATCCCTAAGAAGAACAGTCTGGAAGGAGAGGAGAAAGGGGCCCAGGGCGGAGCCTGAGGGAAACCTGTGGATAGAGGGTGTGGTCTGGAGGAGGGTCCAGCAGAGCAGGGGACGACCTCAGGTAAAGGGATCAAGGCCAGTCGGAGGGCATGGGAGGAAGGCTGCATGGAAGAGGGGGCTCCTAAGCAAGGCAGAAGGAAGACACCAGCACTGATTTCTCTTTATTACTTTAAGCAAGCTTCTGTGGGTTTCGGTGGTTGGGGCATCTTGTCCCACGTTTCCACTGTGGCCATGCAGTGTCTGCATCTTCCAACTCCAGCTTTTAGAATAGGCATGTCCTTGCTTCCCGGCATCCTGCCCATGCCACGTAGGAGTCCATCTTTTGGCAAAGCTGAGGTCACTTACCCCCAGATGCACAGGTATGTGCCCAGCAGGGAGTGATTAGGTCATCAGGGACAGAGGGTCTACTGAGCAGGGAAGTTCAAGTATGTCTCTAGGGCTGGCAGAGGAGGGTGCATCTGTGACTTCAGGAGAAGAAAGGATGTTCCTTCCAACAGAGATTGTGGAGAAAGGGGAGTGTGATGCTTTGTAAAGGCTGAGGCCTCTGTGGCTGCCGGGCCAGTTGGCCTGTCAAGGCTGCTACACTCAGCCTGAAAGTGAGGCTCCAGGTGGCAGCTGGACACACACAGAGTGCACACACATGTGCGTGCAGACATAGAGTGCATATGCATGCACACCCAGAGCTCACACCCACCCACACCCAGAGCTCACATGCACACACCCAGAGCTCATTCACACACCCACACCCAGAGCTCACACACCCACACCCAGAGCTCACATGCACACACCCAGAGCTCACACACCCACACCCAGAGCTTACACACACACACCCAGAGCTCATTCACACACCCAGAGCTCACAGGCACACACCCAGAGCTCACTCACACACCCAGAGCTCACAGGCACACACCCAGAGCTCACTCACACACCCAGAGCTCACACCCACCCACACCCAGAGCTCACACCCACAAACCCACACCCACACCCACACACACACCCACCCACCCACACACACACACACACACACACATTCACACAGAGCTCACATGCACACTCCCCCTGGAGCTCAGGGGAGAGACCAAGCCTGGCCTCAGAGATCTGAGACTCATCTGCAGGGAAGTGAGAACAGGCCCCTGGATAGTAGGGAGGGAGAAGAGCAAAGGGCTTGGGCCTGGGAACACCCCATAAAGAGCCGCTCAAGGACACTGAGGTCCATGAGGTTGGAGAAGAGTGGGGAGGAAGCTGGTCCCAAATGCCTGTGGACACTGGTCCTGGGCGGTGTCAGCCATGCAGGAGAGCCTGAGGAGAAGACAAATGAGTCCTTCAGGAGCAGCCCTGCCCACTCTGCGCCTCAGCTTCCCAATTTGCTGAGCTGGCTCCCCGAATCCAAAGCCCATCGCCCCAGACCTGGCCTTGGCCCACTCAAAGGGAAGTCACTTTTGCCCCCATATTCCAGGCGCCTGGACAGTGCGGCACGCAGTAGGGTTTCATAAGCCTTTGAGCAATTGAGTATAAGAACTCTAGACTCTAAGTCATAGGGCTCACCTGGCCTCCCTTTCCTTTTACAGAAGTAGAAATTGAGGCCCAGAAAAGAAAGGGACTGGCCCCGGGGCTCCACGTGTGTAGCTTGGGCCCACAGCCTGCTCTGCCCCAGCCTCCCCCTCACCCCATGACATATGACTGAGCTTGGAGACCCCTCCTGGGCTGGCGGCTGGGACAGCCATCCCATTGAGTCTCCTGGCATTCATGCCTGGTCTGCTTGTCTTTGTTTGGTGTGGTTTCTCTGGCACTTTGGGGAGAGAGTGTTGGCATCACTCCACAAAGCCCAGCCTTGGAGGAAGGCCTTTTTCCATCCCACTGGGACTGGGTGGGGGAGGGAAACAGAAACATCCCCAGTCTCTACCCTTGGTTGTCATTAGTGGAGATAAATCTGCCCAAGAGAGCCTAAATTTAACCACAGTTTGAGCCGTCTGCTTCCCTCCTCCCCCCTGCAAGGGGCAAACTGGGCTTATTGCTTTTGGCCCAAACCCAGGACCATTGGGGGTCGAAAACAAGCCCCAGAAATTTGAAAAATGTTGAACAAGGAAGGAGCATGTTCAGTGTCCTGATGCAAACAGAGATATTATCTTCCCTCCACTTTGTTTGCTGAGGCCATTGGATTTAAGAGAAAAAAGTGAGCTAGAGAAAGCCAAAGAGAGCCTGTGAGCAGAGGGGCTGGTCTGGTGGCTGCAGACCCCCAGGCATGCTGGAGGATGGCCCTGAGAAACAGCTCTGGGCCCCATCTGGGTCAGAGGCTTGGACCTGGGCTCCAGGCTCTCCTCCTCCTCTCCTCTGGGTCTACCATAAAACCAGACTGAATGTTGTGTCATGATAATGACCGAGCCCAGGCCTGGAGAAGAGATGAGAAACTGTGCCTGACTCCTTTGGTGGGAGGTGTGTGTGTGTGTGTGTGTGTGTGTGTGTGTGTAGAGGGCAAGTTATGGGCACGTTGAACTACTTATTTTTTTATTCCAGGTTTTGCTGAACCATTTGTTTTCCTCTCTGCAGCTGGGGAAGGCTCCTGGGATGGGGAGGCAGGAGGTGAACAGTTGGAGGACCCCACAGAGAAGCATCTGGGGGCTCCCTTTCCCTGTGCTGTGGCCCATGCTTTCTTCTAAGTCTCACAGTCTGCATTCTCCCCACCTAGAACCTTCTAGGGCCTTAGCGGTCTGGAGTCCAAAGCCCACATGTCTCAAGTGAAGGAAGGGAAAGGGGCATTGTCAAAATTACATGGGAGGCCGGAAGCAGTATTTGGACCTGTGCCCCGTGACCCCAGAGCCAGGATGATTACTTGCACTAGCAATAACTTTGAGGTTAGGAAGTCTCTTTGTGGATTGGCTCCACTGTGGGGCTAGGCTGGTCCCCACTTCACAAATGAGGAAACCAAGGCTTAGAAAGGGTGATGAGTCCTACCGGGAGTTGGGTTGCTAGTGAGTGGCTGGAGGTGGGTGGATTTGGGTCTTGCTGGGTCTGTGGCAGTGCAGGCCAGCGAAGGCAGGAAGGGGAAGGGGGCCTTCCCTGGTAAGGAGGTAAGCCTGGTAAGGAGGGCAGGACTCAGACAGGTGGGGGGTGGGTGTGGGGGGTGGCTCTATTGGAGCTGGGGGAGCCATGGGCGCCTGTGGAAGAAGGGCCAACCTGGGCATCCCAGGACTCTCCCGGGGAGATTGTGGAGGAGCACCTTAGGGCTTAATTAGCTCGCTGTCTGAACAATCAGGCTGAAGAAGTCTAAGTCCTGCGCCTGCCCTGCTGCCCAGGGTCTCTGCACTAGGTGGGCTGGTCCTGAGGGGCAGGCACTTAGTGCAGTGATGCTTTTTCTGGCCCATAGTGTGTCAGTGCTCACGCTGTGATGACCCAGCCTTGGTCCATGGCCCCATGAGTCACTGCTGAGGCCAACAAGGGGAAGCCTACTCTTGGAGTCCACATTCATCTTCTGTCACTTCGACCAAGTCATGTGACTCTTTTAGCAGGGCCTTGAGAAATCCCCCCAAGGACTTTTTCATTCTAGAGGCATCGGCTGAATCGGTGACTTAGGACTTGGACAGGGAGAGTGACCTTCTCCCCTAGTCCAGGTAGGGGTACTCGTGCCCAGGAGCTCCCAGGGCTCCTGACGACCCAGGGTGGAACATCCCACATGCGGAGCCCCCTCCTTCGCCTTCATCCCATCCCGCTTTGTCTCACATTCCCTCATCGTGCAAACAAGGCGAAAATAAAGCAATAGTGATCAATGTGGGCGTCAGTAGCGTGTTTTACAGCCCTTTGCCAAGATGATCCGCTTGCCTGGAGGCAGAGGCTGCTATTATTTCTCCTTTCTACTGATGAGGAAGCTGCATCAGACAGTAGTCAGTTCATGACTGCCCAGGGCTCCTGTCCTCAGGAAGGTTCTGCTCCATAGTGGTGACCACGTGGGCACATGAGCGTGTAGACAAAATGGACCCGAGGTGAATACTGACTCCCAAGTGTGTGCATCTCACAGTCTGGGGGCTGCTCAGGAGCTGGAGGGTCATAATGGAAGATCAGGTAAGGTTTTCCTCATCACCTTTCCAGTTCCAGGCAGAAAAGTCTGCTTCCTGACAGCAGAATGGAGTGAGTCAAGCAGTCACCAGACCTCTGTTCAGACAAGCCCGGCTCTGGTCAAACCGGGAAAGCTCAGAGGCTGGTGAGCTCAGGCCAGGAGGACCGAGACTGGCCATGGCATTCCTTGGACAGCCTCCAAGGAGATCAGGTCAAGTCCCATGACCCCCTAGGTCACTAAAATAAAATGGCGACACTGATAAAGCACCTTGAGGTTCTCAGTGTGCTGTGTACATGTGATTTCTCAGGAACCTAGAGGGAATTCTGGTACAGTGGACTGACCAATGATGTCGCAGTCCTGGGAGCACAAACATCAGGGTTTGGCGGCTTGCTCCTGGAAGTTCATGGAGAGGCCCTGGGTTCCAATTCAGAACATGAACAAGTATTCTAGGGCTCTTTATCATTTGCTCATTTGCGTGAAGAAAAGACTTTTGGATGGTGACTGGGTCCAGTCTGGGTGTGCACAGAAAAGCAATTTAGTCACTCAAGGCTGACTGCATTTGAGTGGGGATGCTCAAGTGTGAGGCTCCTGATGGGGATCAGCCTGGGCCACCATGGGCTCCAAGGCTGATGGCACCAGACTCTGTTGGGTCTATTTTCCCCACTGCTAGGTGAAGGAATACTGAGGAGAGAATGATCTTGTGAGATTCCCAAGGTCAGAGGCCCAGAGGTCAGTGATTGATATCCACACCAGAGTTTGCCAATAACTCTAGAGCCAGGACTGCCCTGGGAGGAAGCTTCAGGATCTAATTAGGGAGTGTCTTGAATGAATTAGAAAGTATTTCTGAAACATTTACTATGTGCTAGGCACTGGAGATAGAAAATCTGACAAAATCTGAGATAGTTCCATCCCTCATGAAGCTTCCATGCTAGTAGGGGATCACAAGGTGTTTAGGGGGGGCAGTGACTAGGGAGGTGTTTTCTTCTGGGGAAGTTGAAAGGGGAAGGGAAAGGGTAGGGGGTGAGATGGTCTGGGAAGATGGTGGGAGGCTGGATGGGCTGTGAAATGAAGCATGACTCCTTTTGGTCCCCTGCAGAAGGAAACAGAGCCCCCCTCTCCAGGCTTGGGATGAAGGAGGAGCCCCTGAAAGGCATCTAGTTTTCCTTGGCTTGGTCTGGACCCTTCTGGGCCATGACCAAGAGACTGGACTCAAGCAGAGTAACTTGCCATGGACACCATGAGGGGCCTCAAGGGCTAACTTAGAGTCAGACACTCTCTGTCCTATCCCAAGGGAGGTAAAGTTGGTTGGCTGAACAAGCCAGTGCCTTCTAGCCCTTTGACTTGTACAAAGATCCAGGCCCATTGAGTCAGCTAGCAACTGCCAAAGGCCATCTTTCATGGTACCCCAACTCTGAACCATGGGCAGGCCTAGTTCTTCCAGGGAGCAATGAAAGCCAAGGAGGTTTTTCTGTCCAGTTGACTGTTGGGCCAAGCCTTCCATCTTATTCCAGTGCTAAAGGACCATTAAGTTCCATGACTGTTGGGAGACTGCTGATGGGGCCCCTAATAGTTGGGGAATGCCCTTCCCCCATGTAATAGAAATGCAAATTTACAGATCTTCCCTGCCCCAGGCCGTTTGATTGGCTTAAGAGACTCTGAGAACCTTCCTTGATTTGAAAATATACTATGATCCCTAATAGGCTGAATGTGGTTACATGGAGCCTGTGGCAGGAGGCTTGGTTCCCAGGAATGCCCACACCTTGTTGCTGTGTGATTGGACAGTGGGTCAAGAGGGTTGTTACATTCTCTGACCCAGCAGAAGGCTATATAATCCCTGATGGGAGGCTTTGCTTTGGGGCTCACTTTGAGAAGTGTTGTGTGATTTGACCAGATGAGACTCTGGGCAGCCGTTGAGAGCTCCCCGGCTTTGAAAACCCAGATGTTGATGCTTCCCTCTCTGGTAACTGTGATTTGGTATGGATGTAATGGTTGGGCAGTTTGGAAGCCTGTCTGTTTGATCTGTTTGTTTCTCTGTCTTGTAAGTTCTGTCTGTATACTTTGAAGTTCGGGGTGCTGACCTTTTCCCCCTGAACTAGGTAATAATATATATTTGATTGATTAAAGTAAGCTTGTAAACCCATTTTGAGTTGCTTTCCTTTAGAAAAGCAGATATAAGAACCTGTGTTGGCAGCCACCCTGGGGATGCTGGGGTGCTTGCTGCTACAGCCATTCTTCCTTCCTACTTCCTGGCGGTGGAACTGAAGTGATAGTCTATGTTTTTGTTCCTTCTAATTTTTAACCACCTTGGTTTTCCTAAATGGTAAAGAAATGCCTGGATGAAATGATTGTTTTGTTTGTTTTCCAGACAGATGACGGTGAGCTGAGCCCGGTCCTCTTAATCTCTGTTGGGCCTAGGAAAATGTTTCTGTTGATGCCCTTTGGAAAGGAGGCTCTTTGAATGCTTCTTAGCTGCCAAAAGAATATCCCTTAATCTGAGAAAGAATCATCCTTAAAGTGCTGGCTTCTCCCTAGCCCATTGTAGTGTCTAGAGGCCTGGGGCATCTTGGTTCTCAATCACCACTTGAATCACTTGGCACCTTTGGGTGCTCTGTGGCTGCACATGGGGGTTTAACTCCTCGAGGAAGTCTTTCATGCCTCCTATGGAGGTGTGTGTGTGTGTGTGTGTGTGTGTGTGTGTGTGTGTGTGTGAACATCTGCCAACATTCATGCCTTATAATTATCATTGACCCTTCTGGAGGCCCTGCCTTCATTTGACACAACAGCCCAAAGCAGCAGTTTTGGTGGGGAGATCTCTGGTCAGTCCTGTAATCTCGCAGCCAGAAGAGGCCACAGAGGCCGTCTCTGACCCCCCCAAGGGAAGTGGTGGCTCTTGGAGATGTTCCAGGAGGAGGAACTCTGCCCCCCAGCTCTGCAGGCAACCTGGTTCCATGTTGCCTTTCCCTAGTTATTAGGAAGTCTCTTTGCAGTCCTGCTCAGGCTGAGCAGGACAAACCCAACCTCTCCTCTATAGGACCTGGATTGAGAATCACAGCACCTGGGTTGGAATCCAAGTTTGGCTATCTAGTCCCTTGGTGACTTTGGGCAAGTTAATTCATCTTGATAAGGCTCAGTTTTCCCATCTGTAAAATGGGGATGATAATGTCTATAGTACTTACATATCAAGGTTGTGGTGGGGAAAGGTCCCTATGAGCCTAAACTACAAAAGTGAATGTCATTGATGTGAATAGTCTCTCCAACAATAGAGATTGCAGCCCATCTATTCCAGCCCATCCTGCTCTGTTCTATGCTTTCCCATAAATTCTCCATTAGGTTGACCACTCAATATGTTGTGGGGGCGGGGGGCTTCTTTAAGTTCTCTAACCTATCCACACAGGACAAACCAAGTGGATAAAAATGCCTATTGTTCAGACTGTGAGGTGCACTTAGAGGGATTCCTGATGGGAGCCCCAAAGAGCTCCTTCGGTGTCCTTACAATAGACCTTAGCACTTTCCAGAAACATGTACTATCATTAGGAAAACAGAATTTTCTTCTGGATGAGTCTTTTTTAGCTTGATAGAGAGGTCAAAAACCTTGGAATAAAAAGACAGAAGAGAGCCATGCTGGGACTGCCAAGTTGGGCTTAGAGATGGATGGTCCAGAGGAGACCGTGTGGTTCAATGGGCAGAGACCTGGCTGTCGTGGGCCACTTGGTACCTCGATTCTGCTTCAGGCTCTGGCACTGACATAACCCTGCCCCAGGCAGGTCACTTCACCTGAGTGACTTTGGACCAGACCATTTCTAAGGGCTACAATTTGATGATTTCTAAAGATGCCTCAGTTCCCCGCCCCTCCATGCCCATCTTTCCTGGAGGCTGAGCTCTGAGCCCCTCCAGGAAACAAGTCAGATGAATGTGAACTGGTGTGGGGTCCTCATTACCCCAGACACTTGTTTCATCCCAGGACTTGGCATTTTTCTTTGTTTCTCTGGTTTTCAGATGCTTGGAATGTCGGAACCCTGCAGACCGTGTCTTAGTGCAGCTAAGTCTTTAATTCATTACCTATTCCCTCTGAAATGCCCCTTGCTCTAGAGTACACATGGCTGATCACAATTTCATAAGGTTGCTCCAAGTTCTCCTGCATATTCTGCTCCAGGACAATCGACCTTTCGAGATCAAGGGTAGATCTGGTCCCTGAGACCTCCCAGCAATGCTGGGGTCATCTCTTTAGCATCACACTAAGGACTGACTCCTTGCCCTTACCAACTCCAGGTTGCAATCCTCTTTAGAAGTATATGGAAGGGGCGGCTAGGTGGCGCAGTGAATAGAGCGCCGGCCCTGGAGTCGGAAGGACCTGAGTTCAGATCCGGCCTCAGACACAACCCACACAAACAAAAACCTAGCCGTGTAACCTTGAGCAAGTTACTTAACCCCAATTGCTCTAAAAAAAAAAAAGAAGTACATGGAGACCACCCGGGCCTCACTTTCCTTCAGCCTTGAGCACCACAGCCCATTCCATTCAGGCAGAGGGCTTCCCAAGAGAGAAGGAATTATTCATAGATTCCCAGGCTCACAAAACCACAGAACCTCAGGGCTGGAAGGACTTTGAGTGGTGTTTGGCTTAACCCAAACCTGAAAACGAGTCTGACTTTCTACAGCCTTCCTGACATGTGATGACCCAGCTTTGGCCTGGAGACCTCCAGAAAAGGTGAGCTCGTCCTCCTTCCCAGGCACCTGAACTGAGAATGAGGTGGACTGAGTGTCAGGAAGGACAGCTCCCTGGCTGCCCAGAGCATCTCAGTGTCCATGTGTTGTGATTTCAGAGCCTCTGGGGACAATCAAAATCGATGGAGAGGGCTCTTCATGACCCGCTCCAGAGTGTGGTTCTGTGGGTATCATGATGCTGTTTTACAGATGGGGAAACTGAGGCCCAGAGGCCTTCATGAAGGCTTTGCCTAGGGTCACACAGAGTCAGGATTCCAAGCCAAGTTTCATGACTCAGTCACTTGTCTGACGCTTCTTTACCCACAGAGCATTGTCTGAGTTCATGCAGATGTCACCCCTGGTTGGGGGTGGGGGTGGGATTGATTTCACTCTTGGCTCCATGCTGTTTCACAGACTCCATCTGGGGTTAATCAATTGCTTTGGGGTTCATTAGACACATTTATCATGTAACTTCCATCACAAACTTTGATGTTTGTTGGTGAGGCAAATATCTTGGTAGGTTTTTGATTAGTTTGACATGTGCTCACAGGTCTGGTCCTGATCCCAGTCCCATCGAGCGTCCGATAATGCTTGTCAATGCTCTTCCTCCTTTTGGTGTGAATGTGTGTGCCATGCTATAGCTGACTTTGGGGAATGGGTCCCAAGCTTCGTTAGGGTCTTGTGGATTTGGTCAAGACCCTTCCCCACTCTATCGTGGGCCACCTTAGGGCATCACTGAGGGATGCCCATTTGGCTTTGCTTTTGGTATGCTCCTAAGTCTCTTAATTTGGTTACCGCAGCCTTATCTTTGACATCTTTAATTTACCCTTCTGAAGAGACCAAGGTCTCAATCAACATCACCTCTGCCCATTGGTTCAACTTGATCTCTAAATTCAAACTCCAAGCCTTGGGTTTCTACCTCTCTTGGTGCTAACATCGATGATTTCATGCTTCTTTGAGCCATATGACATTTTGAGATCATTAGAGACAGACGCCGTGAGATAAAGCAACTGTTTCACATGCTGGAGTTTTTTCTTTATTTGTTTTTGTGGAGCTTAAGGAAATGCATGTACAAAGTGTTTTGGCTTTTCAGTCTGGAAGCCACATTTAATTTTGTTTAAGAGAGATGATAATGGATGGACTCGAATGGGCTCACACAGTTTCCCTGAAAAATGTCCCACTTTGTATCAATTGTTTTTGACATTAGACATTTTTTTTTTGTAAATTTGCAGTGTGTGAACTAGCCATGAGTGAGGAATTGAGTCAAAGATTTTACCATATTCAATAAAGCAGTGTAAAAGTTAGGTGCTTTAGGCTGACTTGTTCAACAATTTCTGAATCAGTGAGAAGTAGTTATTTATACCCCTAGGGCTTTTGACACAGTCTTTTTGCTCCACAGTCAGAATATGATTTTCTTATCAATCAGTCAACATTTATTAAGTGCCTATGATTCAGTAAACACTGTGCTAAGCCCTGGAGATATGAAACAAGACAAAGATAGTTCCTTCCCTTATAGGCCTCACAGTCTGATGGGGGACATGCCGAGCATATGTGCAAGCAAGCTGTATACAGGAGAAACAGGAAACAATTAGCAGAGGAAAGGTGTTCCTAAGTGCCCATAGTCTTGGTTTTTGGTGAGATACAAGCTAACCTTCAATGGTGGGGGTGGGGGTGGGGAGGGGCCGATGAGTCCTGTCTTGTTTATTGTAGAATCATGAAAGACTAAAGATATTTTCTTTTCTTTTTTCAGGATTACTAAACCATTGCATAAGGAACATAGGGTTATCTATTCCTTCAAGTCTTTTGACAATGTCTCTCAGGAGATCCCTGTGGACCAGATGGAGGTGAGGCTTCAGTGAAAGTAGAGCTCCAGGATATAGGCTTTTAGTGATTCACAAGCCAGACCCAGAGAGTGGGAGATGATGTGTCAGAGCCAACCTTGGCACACCACGGCTCTGTCCTTGACCCTGCTGTATTCCACTTTCTTATCAAAGTCATGGTTGAATATATGAATGAAAGGCAGAGCAAACGGAAATATCGCCAAGACCTGGAGGGCTAGTCCTCGCACTGGGTGAACCAGTCAAATCCAACAAGATTTCTATTGGCTGAAATGTTAGGTTTATGCTAAGAAAATGGATATTTAAGAGGGATGAATGAAATGAAATGTTACCTACGGGAGAAGGTCTGGCCCTGGGAAAGACTGAGGAACGCTTGAGTTGCATGTGGAGAGTCCTGGTGTCCAGGACTAGAGGTGATAAAACCACAGTTCCGCTTCTTGCTCAGGCCCCATCTGGGGGCTGTGTTCAGGTCACATTTGAGGAAGGACATTGGAGAGCATGCAGAGGAGGTCAGCCACGATGGTCAAGATTCAGGTCACAGTGCATGCCCATGTCCGACTAAAGGACTGAGGGGCTGGTGGAGGGGGGAGAAGAGAGCCCTTAGAGATCTGATCACAGTCTTTGAATGTGTGCTTGACTTCAAAACCCAGAACTTGGAGCAATGGGGAGACATCGCACTGGCCCAAACCTGCCTCACCCATGGGTCCCAATCGCTCGGCCTCAGGGGTCATTTGATGGATCATGGCCAACCCCCTTCTTCAGGTTTTCTCCTACTGCTTCCCTGGCACACTCCTTTTCTCCTGCCACAACTGATGGGGTGATTACAAAGGCAACAGTCCATGCTTACTTTGTGCCAAACATAGAAACTCTCCCTTGTACCATGTACATTTGTGCCCATGACGTATCTACACAGAGGAACACAAGCTTTTTGTAGACAGGGACTTGATCATGACCCCTCCTTGTCTGCCCGGTGACCAGCCCAGTACCTTGTTCTCAGTAAGGGCTTAATAGGCACTTGGTGAAGTGATAGGAAAGGACATTTGGGGCCAATTTGCTGGAAGGCTATCTGGCCATTAGAGCTGTTCCAGAGTCTAACGGGATGCATTGACAGGAAGTACTGCCATTTGAGGCAGGGGTAACAAAGGCTGAGTGGGCACTGTTGGCTTGCTGCAGAAAGGTTCCTCAGCAGGTACTGGATGGGGTGATCTATCGGCCTCTGAGGTCCCTGCCAATGCTGACATTTAGGGCCTCTATGGAGTGGATGTAAGGCATCATGGGGAGTGAGGGCTGAGTGGGTAGCATACTTTCCATGTTCCGTAGAAGAAAAACCAGACCAACCACCACCTCGAGGCCAGAGGGGCACATTCTCCTACAAGTAACCATACAAGTCTGCATGCATCACTGAGCCTCAATGGGCCTGCTTATCTAGCAACCAAGATTGGATCAGTGATAGTCAGTGGAGCCATAACTGCTGGCTTGTGGCATTCCTGCTATCTGGCTCATGGAAACCAACCCCCCCCCCCCCCCCCCCCGATGGCTGACCTTTGAAGAGCTGTAATCCAGAGCCCAAATACCTTGTCTGCAGCCTGGAATTCAGGGATCTCTCTGGATGACTCCCTCCTAGCATTCTCCCTTGGCTATTACCGGTTCACCAACCTGGCTGGCTTGGGACTTCGTGCCCAGGCTCCATTTTCTCTGGGAAGTTAGTTGATTTTTACATGATTATTTTGAAAGAGTCATCCTGGGCCATGGGCACAGAATAGTTTGGGCCTTCAAGTACATCCTGGCCAAATACATTGACCAGATGCCTGGGGACAGGGTCATCAGTCAGGAGGTCAGCTGGTCAGACAATAGTCAGAGACTGTCCTGTAGAATTGGTGATCTCAGCCACGTGGGGCCTTTGAGGAAATTGATTCTGGCCTGCCCCTGAAAGGGTAAGCCTGGTAGTGGTCACCTCCAGGGAGGGGGAGGGTGCCCTGCCCTCCGAGCCCCCCCCCTCAAGTGGCTCCTCTCTCTGGGGGCAGTTTTAATTGTCAAGAAGTCAGATCTGCTTGGAACCCTTCTACCTTCCTCCCAGTTCTGCCTCCAGGGCCAAGTAGAGCTTCCTCTCCATGCGCCTTGCTTTCTCTGATGTTCTTTTTCAGGCCCAGCAGGCCTAGTTCCTTGAGCTGTCTTTGTCTGGATTGTTCACCAGCCATCTTGCCCTCTTGGCTGTAGGATTTGAACGCAGATCTTTTGACTCTGATTTCCTGGGACAATATTTCCTCTCCCTTCTTTTGTGGATACCCCCCATGATGCTCCCCATGATGTCATTTCTTCCTTTTTGTGGCCTTGAATTCCTTCCCTTCCTCCCCTTGCTTCATCCTCCCCCTCTGTTTTCTTTGCTCCTTGTACCCCCTGCCACTTGTCATCTCAGCTGACAAGCTAAGGGATCCCTGCCACTTGGCCTCTGCTCAGTGGCGGAGGCCACGTTGGTCTGCATCTTTTTCCTACGTTATCGCAGAAGACATCTGGACACAGCTGGCAGAGGCGGATGATGGATGTGCTTGTCAGGCTTGATGGGGAGAAAGGAATAATGAGGGAATAACCAGAGCTTCTCCAGGCAGCGGCTCAGAGGTTGGGTATGTTTAGGCCGGTCTGTGGGAGCCCTCGGGGGCTCAGGGAGGGGCTTTCCTGAGCCTCTGCTCTGCCTTTGCTCCAAAGACCCTGCCCCTCTGGGACTCTAGCTGGGGCCACGCAGCCCAGCGTTGCACTGGCTGAAAAGTGGAGCTCACAGGTGCTCTAGGCTGCCATGTTGGACTGGGGGAGAGTTTGCCCGGACTGGCCAGGAGTCAACTTAATTCACTTCAGCTGGATCCAGGGAGCGGCGCCAGGGGCGTGAGGTGGGGCAGGTGGGGAGGTCTTCTCCGCCCACCCCAGAAGAGAATAACTGTTATCTGTGTCTCTAAACGGAAGGATCGCCCCTACTCACCAAAGGACCCTGAGGGAGGCCTGGGGCGTGTTCCCTTGGGAGGTTGGTCCTCTATCGGAAACATGGACAAGAATTCCCAGAACTCAGCCAGGCGGAGTAGGTAGAGATGGGTGAGGCCAGCCCACACCTGGATAGATCGCCCTCCCCCCCAAATGTCCCTGACAAGACATGGCCCAGTTCGGAGGCTCCCAGGAATGAGAAAGTCACTCCACGGGGTCCAGCGCTCACAGATGGAGTTCACCCACAGCACAAAACCAGCGAGAAAATGAAAGGTCGGCTCGGAGTGAGGGCGGGCTGTCCTGCCCGGGTGTCAGGGCAGGATGGCGGCGATCATGTTCCTCCCGAAGACTGACATCATGTAACCGCAGCCCCGCTGGGTGTCTCTGGGGAAGCCGACCCACAGGCGCGGGAGCCGAGGTTCGGGAGAAAATCAATGGCGCTGCGGCTCTGGTGCTCAGCTCTGCCCCAGGAGGCGGGCGCTGGCCTCCATGGGGAAGGGAGGAGGGCGGCTGGAGACAGGAGCTGCCCTGCACTCACCTTCGGGCCCCAGGTGGGACTGGGCTAAGTACCGACTTTGTGCTGGGCGCTGCCCCTGCCCTCAAGGAGCTTAAGAAGTTAAATACAAAACATGGCGAAGGTAGTTTGTGGGGAGAGGCATTGGGGAGATATGAAGGGGAGGGCAGTAGGGTAGAACAGTGAGCCAGAGGCATGGGAGGGACCGGCATGAGGGAGAGGGAGGAATGGGCACAGGGGCATAGGGAGGGAAAGTCTGGCCTGGAAGTTCTGAGGCTGTCACCAGGGTTCTGAGGGAAGACACTGTATCGATCCATCGTCAGTCTTTAATGGAGGCTGCCTGAGGGCTGTCCCGTCCCAGTATTCACATTCAATTCTGTGACTCGATTGCTGCTTCCTCCCTCCAGCAGACCCCCGAGACTTGCAGCCCCTTCCTCTCATCAGTCAGCTCTCCCTGGCCAGGTCAGCTTGTTCAGGCTTTGCTCCTGACTCTACAGAATTCTTTCTCCACCACACCCCCACCTTGGGAACCTCCAGACTCCCACCTGTACTGAATGAATAAATGTTTTTGCCAGGGTGAAAAGGACTTTGGGTGTGCTGACCTGGGTTCTAATCCTGCTTCTGACACTACAGCTATTGCTTGGGGCCAGTCCCTTCAACCGTCTGTGCCTCTGTGTCCTCATCTCTAAAACAAGGGAGTTGGTCTAGCTGGCCCTTGCACTCTTCAGCTAAGATCTCAGGATCTGGGACCTGGCTAGAAGGTCGTCTGTTAGCAGGAACCTGGTGGGTCTGTCTGGTCTATGTAATGACAGGACTTTCAGGCAGGGCAGGGTTGAGCAGGAGATAGGTGGGAGGTTTGTTTTTGGTTTTTTTGCAGAAGATGTGGATGACGGAATTTACAAAAGTCTTCCCCCCCCCACCCCCCAGCTCCTTGGCTGACTAAAGGGTTTGTTAAAGATGTTGGAGGCAGGTTCAGATAGGAGAGGAAAACAGTCATGAAAGGGACTCTGGGATGCATTAATTTCCCGTCAAATGTCCTGGTTCAGTGATAGCCAGGGCTGCCTAGAGAAGCTTTGAAGAGCCCCCTCCCACTGCAAGCCTGGTCAGAAGGGGGTGGGACCATGGGGAGGGGTATGGGGGGGGGGTGATGGAGTGATGTGGAGCTGAGCCCAAACAGATTCGGAGCAGACTTCTGCCTTTGTCCTTAGCCAGCACTTTGGAGGCCGGACTGGGCTGTGGTGGGCAGGGGGGGAAGGGAGGGCTTTCCAGACCTCCAGAACATGGAAAGGTCTAGATTCTTCTGCCCAGTGACTTGCTCAGAGTCCCACAGCCCCTGTGTGTCAGTGGAAGCACTAAACACTCCCCTTCCTGGGTCAAAGGCCTGCCCTCCATCTGTTGTACTAAGCTCCTGCTCCTGTGGGGAATGAGACAAATTGCAGCAAAGTGAGGGGGCTGAGCAGGCTGTGGGCCTTATAAGACCCCTCTGCTGTAAGAGCTTTTCTGAGATGGTAGCAGTTCTCCAGAGACACAGCCCCTGCCACTGCCTGTCCCTCCAAGCAGCCCCAAGGGAGTGGAGGCAGCTCCCTGAGTGTCTCCTGGCCTGAGGGAGAGAACCTGCTCCACCCTGGCCTCCCAGCTCCTCACCCTGTCTCCGTGGGCGGATCCTGGCAGTACAAAGGGAAACTGAGTCCTGGAGATGTCAAGTGGGTGTATGTGATCATACAAACAGCTAGTAGGAGGGATGGCTTTGGACAGGCCTGGGTTCTCTGGTCCCTCTGAACTGTACTACATAACTTTCTGATGAGGGGCCTTGATTGGGGTTCTAGGCGGAGTCAAGGTGCCAAGGGAGATGTGGCCTGGCATACCCCTGGACCCCAGACCATCAGAGCCAACAAGGCCTCAGAGGCACCAAGAATAACTGGTCCATAAACAAGATTCTTCTCAACACCACAACCTCCCTGACGAGAACCATCCAGCCTCCTTCTGAAGACCGCCAGGGAGGAGCCAGTACAGACTGAGATGGGCTCCAGGTAGGGTGAGGGTAGGGGGAAGGTCATGGGACTTGTCCTCAGAGGCCCTGGGTTCTCCTCATCCCAGCTCTATCTGTAGTTAATACCTGCCCTGCCCTCATTCTGGGTGTGGTGAGTCAAGACACAAGTCAAGAGGCATTTATTGAGTACCTACTGTGTGCGGAATACAGTGCTAAGTACTGGAAATACACAGCAGGACAGAGGCCAGGCTTTGCCCTTAAGGAGACCACATTTAACAGGCAGAATGACCCGTACAGACTGGAGACACAGCGGAGCTGCTGGGAGCCTGTCTGAGATGTCCCCGAGGCATTGAGAGGTGCCCAACAGGCCAGCAGAGATGCGAGCCGGTGTTAGCGCTCCACGAATAGATCGGAGCATCTGTGTAGAGCCGACCACAGGATCTGGGGGGAGCTGACCGGGAGAAGGGGGCCCCGGACAGAGCCTGGAGGGCCGCCTGCACTTGACTGGCGAGATCCAAAGAGAAGGGGTCAGACAAGTGGCCACAGAGCCCGGAGAGAGCCATGTCTGGAAATCCAAAGAGATTCTCCAGGGGGAGAGGGCGGGCACCAGCATCCAGGGTCGCAGAGGCTGAGAAAAGGCCGTTGGTTGGATCGGCGACAAAGAGGCAGCTCTAGAAGCCAGACTGCAGAGAGCTCAGACTGCATGAGAGGCCAGAAGACTAGCTGCTCTTCTCCAGGAGTTTGGCCATGAAAGGGAGGAGAGATGCCCAGTGATAGACCCAAGATGGCGGGAGCGCTCTGAACCATGAAGAGCTGAGGAAGCATGGCGGTGGCCCTGCAGGGAGTCTGCCTGCAGCTGGCCCTGGGCTCCTGGTCCGGTGGGCTCCTTGTCCAGCGGGCCGTGAGCTCCACAGCCAGAAAGATTTTTGCAGAGAATCAAGCTGCTTGTAAAAACCCGAGGATGCCTTGTTCAGAGACTACCATATTTGTCTAAATCTTACCACTTTTTTATAGAGCTGACTCTTGGTTTTTGTGCTAGAGTGCTAAAGGATTGTTCCCTGATGGTGTATGTGTGTGTGTGTGTGTGTGTGTGTGTGTGTGTGTGTGTGTGTGTGTGTGTGTGTGTGAGAGAGAGAGAGAGAGAGAGAGAGAATGGGGGAGAGAGAGAATGGGGGGAGGGAGGGAGGGAGAGAAGGAGATCTGATCTGATAATAGCTCAATTTAAAAGTCTTTGGTTTCTCTGGCATAAAAATGTTAATTGGGGGATCATGCTCGCTGCCAAACATGACAGTTTGCTTTCAGACACCTAGGAATCTCTCTAGGGCTAGAAAGTATACCCAGGGGCGCCAAAATCTCTCTCTCTCTTTTTAAATCTCCATTCTGACAGAGTGGAGGAATGCTAATGGACACATTTATTCTGATTTAAAATTATTTTCCTTTTGAATTCATGTCAAGTTATCACTTCACATTAAGTCTTTAGATAACTGTCTCAAAAACCACAGAATTTTATTGCTATAGGGGACCATAGTGATAAGCTAGTCTTGCTCCATCATTTTACAGAACAGGAAACTAAGGCCCAGAGAGGTTAGAGGAGGTGCCCAAAGATACCAAACTAGTTATGGGCAGAGCTGGGATTCAAACCCAGCTTTATTTTATTCTAAATTCAAATTCAGTGCCCTTGTTAAAGATATAACTTGGGATTCTGGATTCCCCTCCCTTTCCCACTCTCTTTTTCTCTATTTCCTCCCCTCTCCTCTCTTTTCTTCTCTCCCTCTTCTCCTCCCTTGCCCTCCTCTTCCCTCCTCTCTCCTCTTTCCTCCCCTCCCGTCTCTTCCCTCTTTTCCCTCTCCTTTCCTCCCCTCCCCTCTGGCCTCTCCTCCTCTCCCCTCCCCTTCCCTCCTCGCCCCCTTCCCCTTCTCTTCCCCGGCCCTTTCCTCCCTTTCCCCTTCCCCTCCCCGTTTCCCCTTCCCTACCTTCCTCCTTCCATTCTCCTCCCCTTCCCTCTCCTCCCCCTTCCCTTCCCCTCCCCTCCCTTTTTCTCCCCTCCTCTCTCCTCCCCTCTCCTCCCCTTCTCTCCTCTCCCCTCTCCTCTCCATGTCCCAGACCTGTCATTTCACTTGCAGGTCAGTAACTCTTTGGTGACTTATCGTCTTACAAAGCTGTCTGTCGGCACTGACGGAGGAGCTCAGGGGGCCCAGAGTGCGTGTGTCATTGGTAGAACTCGCACCCGGACCTTACTGGTCCTGAGGACAGCTCGGCGTCTCTCCTATTGCGCTCCTCACTCAGTAGTGCCCCCTGGGCTCTTCCTAAGGGTCTCTTGCCTTCTGCCGGCTGGCCCAGGGCCCAGCTCGAGTTCTCGGCTGAGCTATGCCCCTGGCCAGCCCGCCAGCTTGGGTTTCCTGCTTTGGAGACCCATGACAGGGTGTGACCCTGGGGGATGGGCGAGCTGGCTGCGACATTATCAACAGACCCCGCAGCTCCATGGAAACCCTAATGGCTCTTTCCTGTGGGCCATTGGCGCTCCAGTGATCACTCCGAGCTCCGGGCCAGATGTCTGCCATTCCCCGGCTCCATGACTTTCGGAAAAGCTTTGGTGGCATCAGCAGGAACAGAGGAAATGAGCTGGAAAGGGGGGCTACGTTAAAACAATAGTGGGAGGCGGCTGAGCCTCGGATAAACAGTCCCCGCTGCTGCCCCAGCATCACAGGGGCTTCGGGCACTCTCTTTGTGATCTGACCCGGCGAGGCCAGTGGCCTGGCGCTCACCACTGGCCTGCCCAGAAGCATCCGCTGATGGCCCAGGAAGCGCCAGCCGCCGGGCGGCTGCTTCAAGCCGAGCCAATCAGTTTGAGAGAACCCTCCCGTTCTGCCTGAGCTCAGCAAAGCGCGCGCGTCCCAGCTCTTGGGCAGGCCAGGTGCTCGGCTCTGTGTAGTGGGAGCTCAGCACGCCCGGGACCCCACACGGGACCGCTCGGTCCCTGCCAGGTGGGCTTCTAGTCTGCTTAACGTCTTAAAATGCCAGGAGAAGATGGATGGCGGGCGGGCGGAATGGGATCCAGGCCCTTCCGAGCCGTCTCCTCGCAGTCTGCCGGGCGCTGCATCTTGTGTTCGCCCTGCAGGGCGCTGTCCGAACCTAGCCCGGGCACAAGGAGACTGAAGTGGGAGAAAGAGAAAATCACTGTAGGCTGAGTTCAGGGTGAGAAGCTCAGAGCGCCCTGGATTTTTATTTCTCCAGTCCTCTTCTCTGGGTCCTGTCTGAAGGGATCAGGACGATGAGATGATCCCCAGGGCAAGTCTCGTTCTCCCACTGAAAAGGGTTGGATTTCCTGGACTTCCGGCTATCCGATAGGATAGCCAGGGGTTTGCAAGGGTCAGGAAGGAAGGCTAAATGTGCGTGGGGCAGGAAGGCAGTAGCGGCTGCCCTTGCCTGTGAGGACACCAGCCTGCCCTGGATTGAGCTTAGAAAGTCCCAGCATTGCTAAGCCAACTGAGGACAGCTCTGTCAGAAAAGAGCCCCACGTGGCAAGGGCCGAGCAGGGCACTTCTGGGGAGCCTGGATCCCCACTGGGGCTTCCCCTGTGTGTCTGCATCTCTGTTTCCCAGTGGGAGAGGGTATTCCAGGAGAAAATCCTGTGCACTAAGTGCTATGCACACTAGGAGCTATTAGGATGCCCTAAAGGGTTGGGGCAGCGATGGTTCCACTGACCTTCCCCTGCCCCCCTAGCCTTTTGGGGCTTTTGGTTCCTACTTCACCATGCCCTGACCTCAGGCAGGCTCTCTCCCCACATGTGTCTTATCATCAGCTTTTTCAAAAACCACTTCTGAATTCCCACAAACTTGGCCCAAGGTCAGAGGTGATGTGCCCTTGACCACCCTTCCTCAGCTGAGCTCTCCCCTTTCCTTGGATAAGCTTGTACCAGACGGCCAGGCACCTTGAAGTCAGACTCCACAGGGTTCTAAGATGATAAATGTGGACAGTCACAAGTTCTAATTAAACTCACTTTTGGATATGGTCACTAGGGAGGCCTTGGGAAGTCACAGAAATGAGAATGCTGACTGTGCCATCACTTCACTGGGCAGAGGCAGGAGCTGCTGGGGAAACATAGGGGGAGGAACAGCAGTTCCTGGCCTCAATGTAGTTGCCTCTGGGTGGGAGGGTTTTAGCAACAGAAGGTGCTGACTCTTGGAGCACAGGGAAAGGCAGCACTCTCTGGGTCTGCAGGAGGCTTTCTATGGTGGTACCTCCCGGGAAGGCAGCCAGGGGAAAGCTGGGGCATTTTGTGCCTCCCTCTCCTAACACTCACATACATGACTATGGCTTGGTACTCATCCCAGAGTCACTGGTCAATTCACCAGAGGGTGAGACTGTGAAGACAAGAGAATTTAGATTCAGCCCCCGTTGCATAAAATAACACTTTCTATGAAAGTGATCTATATTTGTAAATCCCAACAGCTCCTTCAGGCAGTGTTGGTAGAGATATCTTGGAGGTTTTTAAATGAGGAGCTGAAGGATTACTTAGTGGAACATTGCATTTCTAGTCTGGCTCAGTGGGCATCGGGGCCAAAAGAGAAGATAGGGGGCTTTTGATCCTTGAGCACAGAGAGGAAGCGAGGTCTGGGCTGTCGGTTGGAACGTGGCTTCCTAGTTGTTGGCCATTCTTCCATCTTTCACCGCCCCCCTCCTGCCGTCATTATCAGGAGCTTTCATATTCACGGGGATCCTCTAACAATAGCAATGCCGAGGCTTTCTGGGCCACTTTGGGGTCTATAAACTGTTTTGGCATGTGTCCCCTTCTGGGAGCCTCATGGCCACCCTAAATTAGGGATTGATGCTAGAGCTATTGTCAGCCCCTGCTCCTTGTCTCAAAGCTCACGTCAGAGGCAGGATTTGAATCGGGATCTTCTTCTGGAGTCCTTACCTCTGTACCACACCCAGTTCCTTAGCTCCTTCAGCTCCCAAGAGCCGTCTCTCCTCTCACCTTAGCCACAAATGGACGTGGTCTTACTTGATCTTGAGGACATGTATCTGCTATCCCTATGGGAAGTAGGCACTGAGCTCCTTCACTGCCCCTTAAGACCATGTTTCCTCTCTGACTCTCTCTTCTGCCTCTCCCACCCTCTTTCTCCCAGGAAGCCCCTTCTCTGCCCTCTGGGAGATGGACCCAGCTCTGGCTTCACCTGTCTCCATGCCTAGCCTTGACCACATGCCAGACTTGCTCCCCCAGTGTTTCTCTAACTAGACCTGTCTCATTGCTGTGCTGATCTTCTGCCCTTGAAGGCCCACTGATCCTCATTCCCCTTCTCTAAGATGACTTCTCTACCCCCATCCTTGGGCTGCAGAGCATTAAGGGGAGAAGCTGCCTTCACTGGAGCTGCCCCCTGCCTTGCCCACCTTCTTCCTAGTGCCTGATCATCTGAAATGGTTCTGACTGGTTCTTTTGGAGAGATATGCAAACTGTGTTCCCAGCAACTGTGGGACTAAATGGAGCTCAGAGATCCCTGGCAGGGAAAAAGGGAAAGGGAAAATGGGCAAGAGGGTGGGGGAAAAGGAAGACAAGAAGGAACAGAGGGAGGAAGAGGAAGAGAGAGCACTTTTTACTGGAGGGTGGGAATCAGCCATGTCACGTCTCAATTTTTTTTCTTTCTTTAGCTTTCCCTGATCATCCTAGGAAAAATGGGAACAAAATCCTTCAAAGAGAGATAATGTAGCACAGGTCTGAAGCCAGAGGTCTTGGGCTTGATCTCTTCCCATTCTGAACCAGTGACCCTTGTAAAGCAGGAGCTCTTCTTCCTGAAAGTCGTCCCCCACCCCCTTGCTGAAGTGATTGATCGCTCTCTCCCACCTCATGGTAAATCCATTACCTCTTCATGCTCTTGGGAGCTCCTTGGTCTATTCAGATCTTGGCTTTTTTTGCTGGATACTATGGAGTAGTGGCCTATGGGCAAAGGCAGCTGGCTGGGCAGTAGTGACCAAGGAGTGGTGAGACCCTCTGATTCAGAAGTGGGGGATGTACAGTTGGGAGGTCCTCAACCTTTGAGGCTACTTTGGCCAATTGGGTCATTTTTACAAAGGAGAAAAACTGAGATCTAGATAAATTACTTGCCCAAGGTGTCGTGTAGTGCCAGTAACACCTGGCATTTCTGTTGGGCTTTTAAGGCTGCAAAGTTCTTGATCAGGTCTTCCCGACTTTTAGCCCAGCACTCTAGCTGTCTGCCTCAATTTCTTCATCATAAAATGAGGGCATTGGGCTCTATTACTCCTTAGGTGACTTCTAGCCCTAGCCTGAGGCTCCTGAGATCTTTTCTGCCCCTTTCAAAACCCTGGTCCTCATTTTGTACATTGCCTGAGTGCCATCTTTTTGACTGTGAGTCTGATATGAAAAGTACTCAGCTACTGAGCTTTCATTAGACCTGGCTGGTGTTGACTTGCTGGTCAAGATTGGAGCCCCCAGTCCAGCCCAAAGCAGGGGAAGCTGGGGCAGTGTGTTTCTGTGGAAAGGGCGTGGGGTTTGCAGTTAGAAGACATGGGACTGATTTCCAGCTCAACCATAAACTGCTCGTGGGACCTTGGGTAAGTCATCAGGAAAAGAAGAGGCTTGTAAAGCACAATTTCCAAGAACCCTCTATGAGCCCTTGGTCTCTCCCAAATTGATCTTGGCCACTAAGCGATCTGGCCTAGATGGGCTCTGTTTTGTGCTGTAGCCCTGACTTCCCTCCCACCTCTTCCGTGTCCCCCAGAACTGTCCCTGTTCCCCATTGAAGAAGAGAGCAGGGAGGCCTGGTTGCTGAAGCAGGGTAGTAATTGTGTGCCTTCATCGCGGTGATGCCCTCTGCAACACTTTGGGAACTTTCCTGCCATCAGCAGGTTTGTGCCGGAAATGCTGGCCTGTCTGAATATTCCCGCAAGGAAAACCTGTGGAGGAGAGTGATAATCGGCAGAAAACTCATCCGATTCGGTCCAGGGCTAAAGAGAAATGAGCTCTTGGTTATTCAGCATTAAAGATAATCAAGGTCGCTCTGTTGGTCTGGGCCATGAAGGGCTGAGCAGGGACTTCGGAAGCCACAGGGTCCTGTCTCCTCATTCTAAAGACGGAACAGCTAAGGCCCAGGGAGGGGGAAGGGCTTGCCTGATGACCCCTGGGTAGAGCACACCAGAAGGGGATGTCAGACCTAGTAGTGTCCTTTCTCCTAGTAGCTCCATACCCCTTGGCCCAAAGGGGAGATTCGATCGATCTATTCATAAAGACTTCTCTCAAAAGCTTCCATATATGAGGCAAGGGTACGAAGTTGCTGTGGCAGGAGAAGGCAAATTTATTTTACTGACAAAGATTCAAAATGACAAAAGGCAGTCGGTGCTAGGTAGCTAGGGGGTGTGGGCCCTGGAGTCACGAAGACTCATCTTCCTTTGTTCAAATCTGACCTCAAACAATTCCTAGTTGTGTGACCCTGGGCAAGTCACTTCACCTCAATTTCCTCATTTGTAAAATGAATCAGAGAAGGAAATGGCCTCCATTATAATATTATTATATTATATATTATATATAATATTATAATGTACTCCATAAATATATATTTATAATATATATAATATATGTTATATATTATATATATAACAGATATATAAATATATATATATATAAATAAAAATAAATATAAATACTCCAGTATCTCTGCCAAGAAAACCTCAAATGGGGTTACTGAATGATAGCAACACATAGTCCCTGCCCCTAAGGACCTTCTTTTCTAGCGTGGGAGAGCCACTTGGTCCTGCCCCACAATGTAGGGAAGAGAATGAAGGGCTGATAAGGCCAGATAGAAACACAGGGGCTTCAAAGTCTGGCCCAGAGGCAAGTCTGTCACCGGAGCTGGCTGGCTGGCTGGGTGGGGGAAGTCACACCATTGGAGTTGGGAGAGCTGAGGCAGGGAGACTAATTAAGAGGTCACTGGGACAGTTTGGGTGAGAGATAAGGAGTTCCTGCACTAAGGCAGTACACATAGGAGGGGCGAGGAGCTAGAACATGTGGGAAGTGTTGAGAAGGTAGAATCGTCCCAAAGGCAGCCGAGGGTACAAGGCGTTGTTGTTTTTAAATTGCTTCAGTCTTGTCTGACTCTTTGTGACCTCAGTCATTTGGCAGATGGGGAAACTGAGGCTAGCAGGGTTAAGTGACTTGCCCAGGGTCCCACAGCTGGTAAGTGACTGTGGACGATTTTGAACTCACAAGGATGTCTTACTGACTCCAAGCCCAGTGCTCTGTGCACTATGTGTGCGTGGGGAGGGTGGTGCTCAGTAAGAGGGTCTTCCTGAAGTGTTGGAGTCTCTTGAGAAAGGCCACGTTCAAGAACCACAGGGTTAGGAATCTGTAAAACTCTACGGCTCTCAGGTTGGAGGGTGGAGTAGGGTAGATGAGCACCGTGTTTGTGCGGCTCTGCCTCTGAGATAGATAAAGGCTATCTGTCCCAGATTTACACTGCTACCTCAAGTGCTTACAGGGAGCTGGGGCTCTCGAACTCATATCAGTGGAGACCACCATGAGCTATAATGAATAATTTTGGTTAAATGAGTGAACTGAATGAACCTTTTGACAGAAGCTCTGTGTGGTCAAAACAAGACAAATAGAGATGTTCTGGGGGGAGTGAACTCTCCCAGGTCTGAACCCAGGGCCAGTGAGCTCAGAGCCTGGGGACCTGGCAGGAGTTCTGTGGGATTCTGAGTGTCCAGGAGGCTTTGGCATCAAAATGCGTGCTTTTATCCAGGCTTTTCGAGGAGGGCTTCTCAATTGTAAAGGAAAGTGGAAAAATCCCTCCCTGCCCGGTATGAGCTCAGCTTCACATAATGAATTTGCCTGTTCCTGGCTTGCTTTTGTGGTGTTTGGTATCCATGGCGACAGGTTGCCTTCCTACCTCCCTTTGCTTCACAGACGTTCAATACTGATTTGCAGACACTCCATTTCTGCCCTTATTCCCTGCTCTTTCATCATGCCCATTGACCGGAATTAGCTGGACCTCGCTGCCCTGGACATACATGCTCAGGAAGACAGGAGGCGGCAATTCTGAGAGCAGTGATGCCCAAGGGAGGTCCAGATGGAAGGGGCTCACTGAGGGAGGTGTGCTTGGGGGGACTTGGGAGCATGTGTGCTCCTTTTAAGACCTGCCCCCTGCTTTCATCCTGGCGTGGCACAGAAGGGCATCAGCCTTGATGGGAGGCTAGGGAAGACAAACATTACTGCTGGGGAGGGAGTTAGCATTTACGGAGTGCCTACTATGTACCAGGCATTGTGTGAAGAGGGAAGGTGAGGACAGTGGTCCCAGCTCTTAGGAAACCTGGGTGGAGGCCTGCCTTGACTTCCCAAAGAGAGCCTGAGAGCGGCCAAAGGGAGGGGGGCGGGGGCAATGACAAGACGGTTTGTGGGCCTGTTGCACACAGTGGGAAAATGAGATGCCCTGGTTTAGCCTTGAGGAAGCGCCCCCATACGTCACCACCTGAACTTTGGGGTTTTGAAAACTCTCCCTCCATTCCCTCGAGTTCCCCCCCATTCCCTCATCAGTAGGAAAGCAGAGAAAAGACAAAAAAATAAGCCGTACCCCCTGGAAGTCCCCCCAGCTTCTGCTCTCCTGCCCCGTTGTCTCCCAAATGGATTGGAAGCTCCTAGAGGGCAGGGCCAGCTTTGCCTTTGTGTTTGTAAGAGTGGGGGGGCTCAAGAAAGGGTTTCTGATTGGTGCATGTGAGTGCATTATATGTACACACACACATCTCTATGATTTCATGGACTAGGGGCAGTTGTCCCTTTCATATCATGCCTTTCCCCATCGTGGTTTTGATACATCTCAGGTTGGCAGCAGTTAAATGGGGGTTTGGGGGGAGTTTTTGGGAAGCCGTTGATGACACAGGACCTGTGACCAAATCTTTAACCCAAATTTGACAAGAAGGTTTTGTAAACACCTATACAAGAAAAAGAAAAAATGCGGACCAAGGGAGAGCCAAAAAGTTGATGTGGATTTTCCAGATTGAGGGGCTGCCAAGCCCCTAACTCCCATGGTGTGGGGGGATAATGGTATACTCGCACATATACATATACAGGCACACACACAGTGAGCGTAAGGCTGTTCTGGGAGGTGGATCAGGGAAGACCCTGAAGGAAGCTGGGGATCCTGAGAAGTGAAGCTGAAGAGGGAGTGCACTCCAGGCAGGAGGCACAGCCTGTGCAAAGGCTGAGAGAGGGGAGACATGGAATGTTACAAAGACTCTGGCCTGAATAGTAGAGTGTGTTTAGGGAAGTGAGGTGTAAGAAACCTAGAAAGCTGGGTTGGAGAAGCAAGAAGGTCTTTAGGTGCAGTTGAGCCTACAGCTAACAGTGAGCTAAGGAAGGTCATGTGGTTGATGCCCACCTCAGACTCCTACCAGATGTGTGACCCTGGGCAAGTCCCTTAACCTCATTCCTTCATCTGTAAGACAGGGATCATGACAGTTCCTTCCAAGGTCATTGGGAGGCTCCAATGAGGTCATATTTGTGAAGTGCTTTGCAAACCTTAAAGTGTTAAGTTCCTTACCCCCCCCCCCCCCCGCCATGACGATGACCTCCATGGCCGAGGCCCTGGGTTTTCCAAAGCCAAACAAGCAGAACTTGAGCGGCAGGAGGTGTAGCCGAGCAGTGGTGCTCAGGGCTCATGGTGGGGAAGACCACCGGCCAGCTCCAAAGTAGCTCGTTGCCCAAGGTGGGGCTGGAGGATGTGGCTTACCCAGTCTGTTCTTGCTGGAGTCCTAGGGCACATGGCTGCCTGCCTCGGTGGAGACAGAACCCCCAAGGCCCCGAATACATTGAAAGGCCGTGGGGATGGGGCTGCCTCCTCCACATAGGAGTGGCTAAAAGCTTTGCCTTGGAACCAGAAGGCCATCCCCCAGGCCTCAGGGAAGCCTTTCCTGCTGAATGGCAGTGACTGTGGTCAGCTTGAGGCTTTCCCTTGGATTGAGCTGCTTTGGCTTCGATTGCTATGGCCAGTGGGTCTGATTGTGGCCCTCCCTTCCCAGCTCCAAATGGAGACAGACCGTGGCTTTGGCAGAGCTGTGGAACTCCCATCCTTGAGGCAGGAGGTGGCTCGCTGAGCTGGAAGTGGGATGGCATGTGGCCGCCACACGTGGCCCGGCGTCAAGGCCTCCTAGTGGCTTTGGTCCTTCCCTTACAGATGAAGAGGCCTGTGCTTGGCCCAAAATGTTAGTGGAGGGGGGCGGCTCAGAATGGATCCATAGAATGGATTAAGAGGGCTGGCAGTGCCGCCTCCCAGGGCTGGTGGGAGCTCAGATGAGGTGATTGTGCCCATGTCACACACTGACAAGTGCTAATGCATGACAGCCTCCTCCTCCTCTTCTCCCTCCTCCCTCCTCTTCCTCTTCTCCCTCCTCCCTTCTCTTCCTCTCCCTCCTCCTCCTCTCTCTTCTCCCTCCTCCCTCTTCTTCTCTCCCTCCTCCCCTCTCCTCCTCTTCTTCCTCCTCCCTCCTCTTCCTCTCTCCCTCCTCCCCTCTCCTCCTCTTCTCCCTCCTCCCTCCTCTTCCTCTCTCCCTCCTCCCTCCTCTTACTCTCTCCCTCCTCCCCTTTCCTCCTCTTCTCCCTCCTCCCTCCTCTTTCTCTTTCCTCTCTTCCTCCCCTCAACCCTTTGCTCTTCTCCTTCCTCCTTCTCCTCCTTGGGAAGACCCTGCTGGTTCAGTGATGGTGCCTGGCTGTGTCTCCTTGATCATTCCATGTGGGGGTCACCCCAAGACAGTGGTGCACAAGTGGCCGCCTTCCACAGACGAACAAGGAATGGTCCCAAAGACATGGTGCAGGGGGTGAAAAGAGATGGGACCAGAGAAGGAGGTGAGGCTGTGGATAGGAGTCAGTTGAAGCATGGCAGAGCAAGCCTGGTGCCAAGGTGCTCACAATCGAGCAAAGGCACCCACACAAGGAACCATCATGTTATGCACAATGCATGTGGGCGATCAGGAGATCCACAGGAGTGCTGTTGGGAGGCTCCAGCAGCTGCTTTGTGGGAATCCAAGAGGCAGAGCTGTCTGGGCACAGGGACAGCAGGCACTAAGGCCAAGGGGATGGGGGGGCGGTCAGGAATGGCAAGGAGGCCAGTGAACCTGCAGCAGGGAGGATATGGAGAAGACCAGGCTATGAGAAGACTGGAAAAGTCATACAGAGGATGAATTCTCAGAGGGCAGCAGGTGGTGCAATGGGCAGAGCGCCAAGCCTGGAGTTAGGAAGACCTGAGTTCAAATCTAGTCTCAGACCTGATTAGCTGTGGAACCCTGGATAAGTCACTTCACCCCATTTGCCTTAGTGTCCTCCTCTGTAAAGTGAGTTGGAGAAGGAAATGACAAACCACTCCAGTATCTCTGCCAAGAAAAACCCTAAATGGGGTTATAGAGAGTTGGACTCGACTGAAATTGAATGATAACAACAACAAATTCTCAGGCTTCGTGTCCTTAGACTTGAGCCAGGTCTTGGCCAGGTCTCAAGCATTCCCATCCAAGGGCAGTTTAGTCCAGGGCTGAGGAGCCTGCGACCTCAAAGTCACATGTGGCCCTCTAGGTCCTCGAGTGTGGACCTTGACTGAATTCAAGCTTGGCTGTCATAACAGGCCACGGATATGGGAGCTCCCAGGCTTGGGGGTTTCTCACTCAGAGTTCCGAGCTCCCAGGGCTGTGGCCAGTCTGTAGTTCTGCCATACCCGTCCAGCCTTTGCCCCTGCCTCACTCTGTGTATGTGCACACACAGATGTGGAGACAGACAGAGTGAGAGAGGTCCGCCTACACCTCATGGTAAATTGGAGTCTTCCTCTCTCCTCATTTCCCAGAATTATGAAATCAGAGTTCTGAGTCAAACAGAGAGGCCTTCCGCATGTAACTCTCTATGCAGACCTTGGAGATACAGACAGAGATGGACAGATGTATACATGTTAGGGAATATGTTGGGCATATAGTTGGGCTCACAGCTAATAAGTAGCAAAGGAGAGATTCAAACCCAGGGCTCCGTGACTCCAAGGCCAGATCACTGCTGCCTATGACGCTGTCTTCCCTTGGATGTTTGACTGATCCCACAAACGATCCCACAAGCTCCTCCCCCAGGGCCATGCTGTCCTCCCACCAGTTGTGAACAGACCAGCAGTGGAGGTCATCCCTTGGCTCAGCTGTCTTCCAGTTTCCCATGGGGCTGAGCAGGATTGAAAGGCCCCTTATTGTGACCAATGGAGGGACACTTTGCCAGCCCCAGTATGATGGCAGCAGCTCCAAAATCCACTTCCCCGGGACTGTTTCAGGCTGTGGAAGCAGGAGGTCTGAAGAAAACTAGGGGCAAAGTACTTTTAACTAGCCAGTCACTACGAACGTGCCTTTGCTGGGCAGGCCTGGGCCGCCTCTGTACTTTGGCTTTCGAAGGAGGCAGGGCAGGGGCAGCCCGACATCGCTGCCAGCCCTGCAGAAGCTCGCTGGGGCTTCCCAAATTCTAAAACCATTTCACAGATTTTCCGAACATCAACAATTCCTTGATTCAAGTTCCAAGCATCGGTCGCCAATTGCACTTGGCTCTGCTTGGCACCAGGCTGGTTTGACTTTCTGTCAGATCTTCACCCTTCCTCGGGCACGTGTCCTCCGGAGACAATGGGCGTCTGCGCTGGCTGGGACAGAGACGGGATTCAGACCTAGGGCAGGGCTGCAGCTCTGATCCGCTTTAGTCCCAAGGTTCCGTTCCTTGTCTCGAGGTCCTGGGACAAGGCTGGACAGAGTGCCGTGCGGGGGGGGGGGGGGTACCCTGGAGACCTGCTCCCTTCTGGTTCTCTGGCCTCTTCTGGCTTCCAAAGTGAGCTTGGCTTCCAGGGTCTCGATGACAGAGGTAGAACAGCTCGGTTCTTACTGAAAGGAAATTCTTGACTGTGAATTCATGTTCACTTCCCCCTGCCCTGCACTGGGCTGCAAATGCCATCATTGGGGGCCATGAGGCCAGTGCAACCTCTGCCATCTTGGTGGGGGCTCTGATTGGGCATCTCAAAAGCCAGGCATGAAAATATGGCTCCTGCCTAAAGTGCAGTGCATAGAACACTAGGCCTGGAGTCAGCAAGACCCGAGTTCAAATCTGACCTTGGACACTTACTAGCTGTGTGACCCTGGGCAAGTCACTTAACCTCTGTTTGCCTCAGTTTCCTCCTCTGTAAAATGGGGACAATAAAAGCACATACCTCCCAGACTGGCTATCTGTGAAGTGCTTGGCACCGTGCCTGGCACAAAGTGTGATCCTTTGAGGGTAGAGCTCGAGGCTCCACAGCCTCTGATTTGGGGTGATGCCACCTGGGCACACACTCTGCTGGGATGCCACAGGCTTAGGCAGAAGGAAAGGGAAGGGAGAGGACAGAGGAGGTGGCTGCCCAAGCCGGGGGCCTGTACCCCGGCTCTTGAGGTTGCTCAGGCGTCCTGGTGCCATAAAGCCCTCTCCAGAAGGTCCAGCCTCCCAGGGCTATGTGTTGTTCCTCACATAGGATTCTCCATCTTCCATCTTTGCGCCTTTGCACTGGCTGTACTCCATGCCCGCTGTGCTCTCCCTCCCCACCCTCACTCCTTTGATACTCAGCTTAAATCTGAGCTTCTTCAGGAGGCCTCTCCTGCTCCTTCCATCTCCTCTGTAGGTTTCTTGTGGGACCTCTTTATTTCCATATTGCTTCTCCCATTAGGACGAAAGTTCCTTGAGATGGGGACTGGCTGGCCTCCTTTGTATCTCCAGTCCTCTGCGTGGTGCCCAAGCCCTTAGTAAATCCTTGGTCCACTGAGGCAGTCGTGATGGCATGATCTTTACTTGCATTTTCCAGCAGACAGAGCAGAGGCTCCTGTTTTCTCCCCTGTCAGATGAATGGGGTTGGAGCAGGAGATGACTGAGGCCGTCCGCCCCTCTACCCCCGCCCCCAGCTCAGCCTTCTGGGCTTCTCCCATAATGTTGGGAGGACTGTGCTAAGGGATGGGCGCCATATAGAGTCCAGACAAGGCAAAAGAGCTGGGTTTGTGCCATTGGAGGATCCACTGAAGGAACTGAGAATGTTTGGCCTGGGGAGGAGAAGGCTCAGGAACAGTGATGGATGCAGTTGAGAGGCAGATTTAGGCCTGTTAGGAAAACCCCTGAAAGTGGCATGGGTTCCCTCAGGAGGTAATGAGCTCCCCATCCCTGGAGGGCTGCAAGAAAAGGCAGGAATTTTGTCCATTCTGTTCTAGAGGGAGGGATTCCCATTCAGGTGGGGCTCAGAGGAGAAGACCTTTGTGGCTCCTTCCAGTCCTAAGATTTGGTGAATCTGTGAGTCAAAGGCATGGATGAGCTAAGTGCCACCTGCTGATGGATCAGTGAGCATTTAGGAAGTGCCAGGTAGAGAGGGAACATCATCTAGGGGTGGAGAGATGGCCTCCAAGCCACAGAGGCCTCCTGCCTCCCACCTGAGTGGCTGTGTGACCCTGAGCAAGTCCCTTACCCTCTCTCTGGGCTCAGGACTAAAGGTTTTACAAAGATAGCGCTGGGCACTGGTGGAAGGAGTTCTGTGGCCGCCCTCAAGGTCCAGGCCCTCCCTAGTTCCACATGCCAGAAACATCGATGGCCCAAGGATCAGGGAATGAGGGAGCTGCAACGAGGCAACATCTGAACGTGAGCCTCAGACTGGGGGTCTGGGCCCTCTCGCCCCAAGAAGCAGGGCGCTAAAGGGAGGCACAGCATTGGAAAAACGCAGGCACTGGCATTCCGGCTGTTTGAAGCAATCCTCCTTTGGAAATGCTACTAGGCCCCTGGGGCTGGGATGCTAGTGGTCCGAGGGTGGCCAACATGGGGGGGGGAGCCAGTGTGTGAATGCCCAAGCCCATGGCTTCAGAGAAAGCTATCTGAGCCCCTCAGGGCCCCCTAGAGCCCTGTGGGCAAGATGCAGATGGCACCCAGGGCACCAGAGAGAGATGAGTTTAAGGGGAACAGGGATTCCAAGGGCAGAGGGGAGGGGAGGTCTGGAGGTCAGCTAGTGCAAAGACATGGCCAAGGTGCGTGGGAGGAGAGGAATGAGGGAGAAGCCTGGAAATACAGTAAAAGGCAGATTGAAATCCCGAATGGAAGAGTTTCTCTGTGACTGAGATCTGTATGAAGTGGCAGGAAATTTGTCCTCCCCCCATTACCATCTGCCTCCATCTTTTCTCCCTGTTTCCCCTCCCTACACTCCCAGGTCTGCGCTTCTGGACTCCACATGGGAGCCCATGAAAATGCCTGGAGGCAGCTGCCTTCTTCCTAGAGAGTCTTCCTCTCTCCAGCTAAATATCTGGGACTCCTGGGGGCATTTCTTGCATGGTGTGGTCTTGGTTCCTGGTACCTCCTGGTTGCCTTCTTCATAGAACTGGGAGTGACCTTCAATGCCTTAAGTCCAACACCCCTATCTTACAGGTGAGGAAACTGAGGCCCAGGAACTGACTGTGGGATTGTTTCTTTGCTCACTCTGGACACTAGAAAGTATTTCTTTCATTCTTAAAATATGGAGCCATGTCTGGAAGGCCTGGCCTGTGGTCTCTGGAGTATTTCTCATGCAGACCAGAGTACTTATCAGCTCCCACAGGCATTTGAAAAGGAGCCCATTTGTGGGATGAGATACTGGAGATGAGTTCTCCCAGGAGTGTGGGCATCTGGCTGATGGGCTCTGGGGGCCCTGAGCAAGATCCGGAGAGGCTGGGCCTTAGAAAGATTCCTATCTCCCTGGAATGGCCCTGCCTGGAGGTGGGGAGATGGCCCTGATGATCTTCCACAGTTGGTCTAGTCCAGGGATAATAGCCAAGGCAAGGTATCTTTTTCTCATCACAACAGGGAGCTGGGGAGGACGCCTGGGTTGTTGGTTTTTTCTTTTCCTTGTTGGGGGGTGGTGGGTCATTCCATTCCATGCATTCTTCCACTTTTCCTGATGCTTTCAAAGTGGAGGGAGGATGGGATTCTGGTCCTTGAGGACAGCAGGACCAGGACCAGCAGCGTCTGGTCAGCTCCATGGCCACTGGATCCATCATGAACATACCTGGGTTTGGGATGGAGATCAGCACTTTAGCAGCCCCCTGAGCTGGACTCCCACGGAAGTGCTAGTAGTGCCTCTTGGCTGAGACTCCCCTGGGTGCTCAGCTACAGCTTTGGGGTGGCCAGCCCTTTACTCCTCAAGGTGTTCCCATGGCTCCCTATAACCTCTACGGTCCAAGGCACTGAAAGTGCTTCTTAATCTGCCCCTGGACCATCTCTCCAGATTGATCTCGCCTGGCTTCCCCTCATGCATTCTGCACTGGAGGTGAGATGGCAAGGAAGAAGGCTCGCCTGAGTCTCCTGGTTCTGGGACTCCTGGTTCAGAGACTGGCTCTCTAGCCACCATGCCACACTGCCTTCTAAGCCCATAGTAGATGTGCGTATTTATGGAAACAGACCATTCCTTCCTCCTTTCTCCTTATTTGATATTTGAGGAGCTGATGCCCACCAGTAATTTGCCTAAAATCACAAAGAAAGTAGCAGACTCAGGCTCGAAATCCAAATCCTCAGGCATTCTTTCCACTTCTCCATTCTGCTTTCACCAAAGGCTGGGCTGAGTTCACAAAAGGGCTCCTTTTCAAATGCCTGTGGGATCTGTAAGTATTCTGGTCTGTATGAGGAATACCCCAGAGACCATTGCAGGGGCAGCAAAGGCCAATGGAAAAAGAGCAGCCCAATGTTTTTCAGTTGTCCCTGATGCTCAGAAGGCGACCCAGCTTTGGGGCTTGGGTTCAAGGTCAGACCCTCCCCTGGCTGCAGTGAGGGAGGGGTCTGAGAAGTCTGCCGGAAGGACGTTAGGTTCTGAGACACGTTGTGCTCTGGCCCTAGTCCCTCCGATGGACTGAGCCCTTCTGGCATTCTCTGGGATGCCCTTGTTGGGCCCAGACCTGGGGCTCATGGAGATGGGATACCTCATATGGTAGTGATAGAATTCCACTGATCCTCCAACTGGTCCTGCCCAAATCGCCATGGACCTCGTGAAAGGGCACAGACTGCGGTCAGGGAGAATCATCCTCTACTGGGGAGTTCCCATTTCCAAAGCTCCTCCAAGGCTCAGAATATTTGGCCCAGTAACCATGACATCTTGCCCCGCCTCCAAGCTTTGGTGAATCACAAAACCATCAGGTCCTAGGTTTAAAGGGGAATTGGAAGGAAGCTTGGCCAATGCCTTGTTTATCTCTTTGCTTTCTAGTGGAAGAGGCAGAAGGTTGGGGAGCTTGTGTCTTCTGTTGGCTCCGAGTCAAATGCTCTGTCCACCACAGCTGTTGCTGCTGGGCACCATGGAGGGCACAGGGCAGAGGAGGCTAATTAATTAATTCATCCAGGGCAGCCCACCTCATAACCGGGAATCTTTCTAGAGGTGGACCTGGGAGGCTGAATCAGAGCCGCTCATGAGGAAGGTGCAGAGAGCCTTAACAAGGTGGAAAGCAGTAAAAAATCGGTAAACAGCAGTACAAGCATCTGGCATTAGGCAGTTCCACGTCTCAGCATTCTCCTGGATGGGCCTTGTGGCTGCTAAGCAATCACTCAGTCAGTCACCCAACAAGCACTGAGTTATCTCTGATGTGCCAAGCACTGTTTGAAGTCCAGGTGATAGAAAAAGGGGCAAAACAGCCCCTGCCTTCAAGAAGCTCCCGATGGCACAGGGGAGGTCCCAGACATGCGCCTCAGTCCATATCAGACAGCTTCCATAGAGTAGAAGGATGGCGACCTTCATGGGGAGGCACTAGGAGCTGAGGACTTGGGCAGTCGAGGGCCGGCCATTCCAGCCCTTTGCTTTGCCGCCTGTCCGCTCTTGCAGACTGTACACACACAAGTTTCTCGGTGAAGATGTGGGGAAAAGAGCAATTAGAAATGTGCAGGAAAGGGTTAACACAAGGCCACTGGGGCTATGTATGGTCAGAGATGTTTTGCTGCTGGTGAAAACTTTCCCAAACAAGATGATAACTTGTTCACGTGAAGGATGTTTACTTCATCTACATTCCTCCGCCATTTTCAAAAACAGACCTCTTCCTGTCGTTTGGGATGGTTCTGGGCTGGCAGAGCTCATGGGCATTCACAGCCAGGCCAGCAGAGGGGGCATGGTGTGCCTCCCCCCTGAGGCCCTGGCTAGAGAACAGAGCTTTTCCCTTGACAGAAGGGTGAGAGTATCTGGACAGAGAGGGTCCTCTTTCCAAGTCCCTTTGGTCTTGGGGATGCTTTAGGTAAGTTCTTAAAATACCCTTCCCCATGTGAAAAACAAGCCCTTTGCCTTGACATTTTTGAGTAATTTGATATTTTGTCCTTGGCATTTCTTCCTGTCCTTGATACCAGGGATGGATTTTTCTTGGGGAGGAAGTGAGAAGAGCTCTCGATGAGACCAGTTTCTTGGTTTCCCAGTGGGCAAAGGGGGCCTTTCATGGAGCCTCTGGACCTCTTTGTCCCCTCAGCACCTCACTAAACTCCAATGGTCTCCCCCACCTGGTAAGAGGCATCCCATGACTGTTCCTCCTAAGGGCTCTGGGCCATCTGAAATCGAGAGACCCCCTTCACCTTCAAGGATCTGGGGGCAGGTGAGCTGGCATGTGGCTCCTTGGACCTCATGCACCTGACTTTCCAAGAGCCCAAATCCTTGTCAAATGAACAGATTCTTGGATGAGTCTCCAATGTCATCTGGGAGTCTGCTCCATCTGATGTTAGAGATTTCAGTCCCATGCACACCTGCCCATCCCAGGGAGCTCTTGTCCAGGCTCTGCTGATGGTTTCGTGTTGGGTATCCTGTCATGGATTCTTCTGTCCAAGCTGACAAGCATACAGTGGGCTCAGGAATGGATTGAACAGAGGTGAGGATGCCAAGTGATAAGGTCCAGAGGTGGGAGGGGCACTCTGCACATGGCATAATCCTGTGCCTGGGGTGGTAGGGGGTGCTTGGCAGCACCCTCCCCCACCTCCCACTGTTTGGTTTTGGACAGCAGGGCAATGCTGGTTGGAAGTTCTCAGCCCGGCTGGAGAGATGGCATCTCCCAGGAATGTTCTGTACCACAAAGAAGACTGGCTGGCTGGCTGTCAGTGACTCACCCAAGTTATTGCAGGCCATTCCCAGGAAGGCTGACAGAAGGGAGATTAGAAGGCTCAATCCAGGTGAAGGCTGGGCTGCAAGCAAAACAAATAAGGGTGAGGAGGAGATTTATTTCCTTTAGATCATCTTGTCTGAGCTTGGCTTGAGGTCATTGTTGATTTGAATTGGGGCTGGAGCCCCTGAAAAGTCAGACCCTCCAGCCAAGGCTGGGAGAGAAACACCTCTCACTGAGACATTTTAGATGCATGGTGGGAGAGAGATGAGAGGTTTGTCTTTGAGTCTCTGCCATGGTCGTTGCAGAAGCTTGGCTGGGGGTTTGAGGACATGTCAGAGAAGTGGGAAGGGTTTTAGGCCAGGGTGCCGTAGGTCAGTGATGCTCCGATGGTTGATGGTGGAAGGAGAGTCAGTCTGTCCTATCAGCCGGGTGGCCTTCAGTCAGATATCATCTCTCTGTGCCACATTTTAAAGAGCAGCATTTCTAAAAACGCCAAATGATGGCTAAGCTTTCTCCCAGCTCAATATTTCTATGGCTAGATGGTATTGATGGTCACTGACAGCTCCTAACATTCTGTGATTCTAATGTCCCTTCAGCCACTGTTCAGTGGCTACATGGGAAATTCCTAGCACAGAAAACTCCGATTGTAAAGCATCCCTGACTTAGTGAGGACCCATGGAAATGCTGTAGTCAGTTACCAGAAGTGGGGTTCAAACCCGAGTGATTCCAGGCCCAGCCCTCTATCCATGAAGTCACATGCCATCTCATCCCTAATAGCTCTGTGGGTCTCACAGAATCATTAAATCCATGACTTGATGGGCAGTTCTATGAATTCATCAATTGCACCACTGAGTCCAAAGGCAGTGAAGTTTTGCTGAAAGTATTTTCAGAAAGTGTGTGTCTGTGTTGATGCTAATTCAATTCATTTCAGCTTTGCACCTTGTGAGTATTTAATAAGCAATATGGCCTAATTAGAGATCCATTCCTTTGTTCTTTGATGGATTTGCCAAAGACTCCTCGGGGATGAACAAAGGAATGGATCTCTAATTAGGCCAATGGGCACCATGATGAGTGTTGTTGGATCACTAGGGAGACAGGGGTGAGAGTGTGTGTGGGAATATGTGCTGGTACCCCAGCCCCATATTTAAGGAGAGAAGAGCAATGCAGCCACTTGTTGGTCTAGGTCAATTTGAGAAAGACAGCGAAACAGAGAGACAGAGACACAGACAGAGACAAAGAGAGATGGTGGAAAGATGGAGGGCTGGGGAGAGGGAAAAGGGGAGAGGAAAAATGAGGAGGAGGAGTCATGCATTGCAGTGAGGTAGCATGGTATGGAATTCTCAGGTATTTTCATAGAATCATCATGGCAGATGGGACCTCTCTGGCCATTGGATTCAACTTGTGCCTAAACAAGAGTCCCCTCCACAATTCCCCAACAAGGGGACATCTAGCCTTTGCTTGAACACCTGCTCTGTGGGTTATCATGACTCTCGCCTCATCCCTAGAGAGAGACAGCACCCACTCCAAGTGGTTGGCCTGTAAGTGGGTCCCTGTGGCAGGATTGTCCAGCTGCCCCAAGGCTCGGGTGCACCTGATGCCACTGAAAAGCTGGTGTGTGATGAGCTCAAGCCTCCCCAATAATAACTTCTGAGACCACTCCATACAGGGAGGACTTGCAAGTCGATAAGCCTAATGGGGGTTGGGGATGTAGTTTTGGGTGAGGGGTCTTTTCTGCACCACCCCGTTGTCATACCCCACAGGTAGGCACCTACACCTACACAGACTCCCCAAGAGTCCTGCCCTGGTGATCCACACCTGTCTCATTGGTTCAGATCACAAGCAGCAGAGGGTAGAGTCTAGGTAATCGACTCCCAGCGTCCAGCCTGAAACAAAACTGTCAGCCCCCTTTGGTGCCTCAGTGCTCTCTGATGAGGATGTGCTGGGACTTGATAGAAGACGTATAGAGGTGCTGGTGATCTCTGTGGTGTCAAAGGAGAGGAATGAGAAGTCCCTGAGGAATGGAAAGCTTTCTGGGAGCTTCAGCCAACCCGGCCATTGATGCTTCGTGAGAACATAGGGCGTGTCATGAGATCGAGGAAGCGGTGATCACCAGGAGACAGCGAGGGATCCCCCTAGGATGGCAGCTGCTGCCAGCCATGCTCGGGTCGGCTTGTGAAAGCTAATTGTACAATTTTGCACGTGAGCATTTGTACCTCAGAAACCAAACGACACAGACCAGGGCTTGATGTATGGTTCTGTCCATTTTTTAGACCTAAGAAGGGGGTGCAGAAAGTGTGAAGGACATGGTTTCAATTGGAACGTGTGCCAGGGCAGTTGTCTTCTTTTTTTCTCAGAATGCTGGCTGCTAAACATTTACAAGAACGCCCCACTTCCTACTCTGACAGACCAAGAGAGTTTTGCAGAAGCCATGCCTGTGGGCTTGGGGGCTGATCTTGGGATCTGGCCTCCACCACTCTGCTGAACTCTGCTTGGCCATCATCCCCATCCCTAGCATTGCAGCAGAAAGTCCAAGAACCCCGACTCCTCCACAGATTCGTGGGCTCTCCCCGTTCCACCCAAACATGGCCCCTTGCTGTAGGATGCCTGGCTCTGCTAGGCCAGCTCCTTTTCATCTTTCTCGGAAGGAAAGCATGCACCTGCACCCTGCCTGTATCCCCACCTCTAGTCACACATATCTTCAGTTGCCTTCCCCAAGTAGAATGTAAGCTTTTGATGGGCAGGAATTGTCCTATCAGCTCGTGTTTATATCCCCAGCATTTAGCCAAGTGTAGAAATAGTATGTTTAATAACAGCTTTATCATTCATTCATTTGTTCATAATCGTGTGGGGCCTCATTGCTGCTTGGACTCCCCTTCCCTCTTTTAGAAGCTCCAGAGTGATTATGACGAAGGTTTTCTTCTCTGTCCCTCCCACTGTAACACTAACAGCAGAGCCTCTCATCTCTCAGAATCACTGTCCACTTTTCTCTTGCTTGTTCATCATGGAGTACAAGGTGAACTTCTGCCTCACTGAGGCTAATCCCTTTGGCTTGGTGTCCATCTCTCCTGCCTCTGCCAAGACCTTCCCTTGGGAGCACCGTCCTAACCTCCAGACCCACAGCTCCAAAGGGCCATGGTTTCCTGTATGTTGCCCTGGCATCACCAACTCTGCCACATCTCAAGTAGGTTGATGGGAACTCAGCCTCTCTCTGGTAAGGGAATGGGACAGTATTCCTGGGCTATGACTGATGGTCCCCAAAATAGAGTGTCTGTTCATTCCTGGGGCCCTAGGTGCGAGGCATTCGCCAATGGAGGATGGTGGGGGGCCCCGGCAAGCCCTGGAGCAGGGATAACAATAGATTGCCATGAGCCTCAGCAAAATCTGAAGGAGCTGGGGGCCAGGTGCCAAATGTGGAGCCAAGGTTTGAATGTGGTGAACAGAGGTGGAGAGAAGCAAAGTTAGGCTGAGGTCCAGAGGAGCCCTGTGGGATCCTGGCTCCCCAGTGCCCATGGTTGCCACCTCCTGCAGCAGCAGCAGCAGCAGCAGTGTCCCTGCAGATGTAAAGAGGTTAAGAAGTGCCTTTATTCAGCCTTGTTCTCTTTAATCCTCACAGCCATTCTGGGGAGCAGTCAGAGGTGGGGACTCTGGAGGCCATTTTACAGACAAAGCCCCCGCCTAGGCAGTGACAACCTGGGACCAGCACTCATGGCCTCTGACTGCCAGAGCATGGCTCTTCCCATTGGACCACCCCACCTGTAGACATCTTCCAAGGCTCTCTGGTGGGCTCCCTCCTCTTCTTTCTGAACACTTCCATGGGTTGGAGGAGCTGGGCATCTTTGCCTAGGGAGGAGAAGCCTGGGCAGTGGTAGTGAGCCAATGAGGGCTGTCTTCAAGTGTGTGAAGGGGTGTCCTCTGCAGGGAGGTTAGCTTTGTCCTTGGTCCCAGAGGGCGATGGGGGAAGGAGGTCAGGAAGACTTCCCAGTGAGAGCAGCTCTCAACAAGTGGGCAGGGCTGGCTCTGGAGGGGGTATGTGCTCACTCTGGGCAGGCCTGCAGGCATGGTATAGTGGGCATGACTTACAGTAGGGTAGGTGCTGCAAGCTCCTCGAGGGAAAGGTGTTCTTTCTTTTCTTTTCTTTTCTTTTTCATCAGTCAAGTCACTTTATTGGCATGTAAATGGTGGTAGTTTTTTGGTACAGATTGTGAAAAGGTCAGATAACCACAATATGCGTGCACTGAAAGGCAGTAGGAGTGGCACCCACAGCGGTGCCCCCAGGTGTGGGGGAAGCCAGGTGTGGCTTAGCTCTCCTTGTCACTGTCTCCCAGGGTGTGCTTGTCAAAAAGATATTCCGCCATGCCAGAATCGGGGCCCCCATCTGGCGCAGGTTGGTGACGTGATCCCCCAGCTGGTTGATGGACTTGACCTGCTCATCCAGGTAGTGGGTTTCGATGAAATCACATAAGTGGGGTCATTCTTGTCCGTTGCCAGCTTGTGCAATTCCAGTAACGACTGATTGACATCTTTTCCAAGTGCAGAGCCCACTCCATTGCGTTCGGCCCGCTCTCCCAGTCGTCGCGGTTGGGTTTCTTGATGTCCTGCAGGAAGATGCGGCCGCCGCTGGTTCTGCAGCTTCATCAGCTTCTCGGCATGTTCACGCTCCTCGTGTCACTGGTGCAGGAAGTACTTGGCGAAGTTCTGGAGCGCCACGTGTCGTGGTGAAGTAGTAGGACATGGACAGGTAGACGCAGGAGGCGTAGAGCTCCAGGTGGATCTGCCAGTTGATGGCAGCCTCCGGGTCCTGGTGGTAGTTCTGCCGCACCTGAGAGGGGGACGAGGTGGTCATGGCGTGGGCGGAGGAGGCGGCGGTGGCTGTGGTGGAGGCCGGGGCGGAGGCTGGGGCAGCGGCGGCGACGGCCAGGGGCGGCTGAGCGGGCGGCTGCTGCTCGGTAGGACGGAAAAAGTGCTGGTTAGTGGAGGTGAAGGTGGAGAGGTGGCGAAGGGCGGCTCCGGCCGGAACCGAGCAGCGGCTTCGGTTCAAGCCCTGCTGAAGCAGGAAACCGCAGCGACTCCCCTTCCGTGCGCTTCTGGCCGGTGTGCTTTATTTTTAAGTTTTGTACCCAGGGCCCAGGACAGAGCCTGATACAGAGTCACTGTATATGCTTTTAAACACATACGCGTGTGCACACACATACACATGTTACATATTATATATATATATATATATATATCACATAAAACATCGCTTACATCTCACGTATACATCCATATATACAAGCACCGAGTAAGTGCTTACTGATGCTTGCTTGCAGGAAAAGCTGTCTTGTGGTTCAGGACTAAGTTAATGCTGTGATTAGAAATCTTGTTTCTTGGTCCCTTTGCTCAGGCCTGGCGGTGCCTTTAAAAATGACAACTGTAACAAAAGCCACATCAGCCCCTCCCGCTGTTATCAAACCGGTGGGCTGCTGGGGGCGGCGCAGCGATGTGGGGGGGGCCCTTCCCCATCTTAACTGGCGCCCATCAGCCCTGGTGTGACAGCTGCCTGGCGATCCCGCAGCCTCCGCCAAAGCCACTCCTCCCTTTCCTGTATTTCTTAGAAATTAACAAGGATTATGTTTTTGGCTTTAGAAAGCAACTGTTTCCCCCACATCCTTCCTCTCTGTAGCTATTTTTTATGCAACAATTACCAGATAATAGCGGCTCTGTGTTGGTTTATGAGGCCATAATGTGGTCCCCAAGTGAGTAGATGCTGAGAGGAGAAGGAAATCAGTGGGTGGAAGCTTCTCAGGAAGGCTGGGAGGCCGCTGCAGCAGGCAGCAGCTCTGTCACATTTAGGGCTTTGGGGCGGAGCCGGCCCAAGAAGGTGCTTTGGCTGTTGGGTAAAAGATGGGCTTCATTAGCAGAGCCAGCGGCCTCTAAGGAAGAGGTTTCCAGAAAAGCCCGAAGAGGCGGCTTCCCAGCTCAGAAAGCAGCTCTCAGGGGGTATGCAGTGGGCTCCCCTTCCAGCTCAGATCCAGGGGCAGGACCCAGCGGGAGGACAGAAGCTCTGCCGAGCTCCATTCCCCATCATGGGATGCAGGTGGGGGAAGTAGGAAGAACAGTCAGTCAACAAACATTTACTAAGCACTTACTCTGGCCAAGGCCTGGGATACAAAGACAGGCTAAAACCCAGGCCCTGCCCTCAAGGAGGGAAAGCATCCATGTATCCCTTGGGTAAGAGGCGGGTAATGCTGGAGCGAAAGCACCAGCAGCGAGGGCAGCAGGAGCCGGGGCAGACTTCTTGCAGAAAGCAGGTGGGATTGGAGCTGAGTCTAGGAGAGAGCCAAGAGATGGAGGAGATGGTGGAGGGGATCTCCAGGCCTGGGGGAGCCCCAGGAAAGGACAGGGAGGGAGGGGCAGGCATGCCCTCTGAGGATGTGAGAAAGAGCAAGGAGACTTCTGAGCCTGCCAGGTTTGCTACTCCAGGCACTGCTTCCTTCTCTTCTCATGTTAAATGGGGGGGGAGGGGGATAGCATTTATTTATCCCACAAAGTTATAGTGCCAGCATCTTCTTGTCTCTAGAAATGGTGGTTCCCATGCCTTGGCACTGTACGCTTGGAAGCCAAGGGTCAGATTTGCTCTGAAATCACATTCACTTCACCTTGTTAGAAGATGCCCATTGGTCGAGCCTGCCAACATTTTCTTTTCTTGGATTCTTAGACTGAATCTACCTCCAGAATACTAGAGTCCCTTCTGGTCTTGTGTGGTACAAGCCATACCTTGAACTATGTCAGAGGGTCCAGGCCCATCACCGCCCCCCACTCCAGCCAGCTTCACCTCCCAAGACCCTGGGTTCCATTGGCAGTTGGGCCAATGCCTGGTCAGGGAACTCTGGCCTCTGGGTCAGAGGGAGCCTGATCCTTGGGCTCATTAAACCCCTGATGGCAATCCCAGGGCTCCCTGATGCCCTTCAGAAATAGGGCATTCTGGAAGGTTTGCTCGATGTTGGAACGTGTCTTGCTTAGAGAAAACACCTGATTTTTAAAACAATCCAAAATAGTAGCCCTGAAAGACCTAGAGCTAGGCCGGGATGGGGGGTGGTTGTATCTCCCTCATTTTGCAGATGAGGAAACTAAGGTCCAGAGAGTGGAAGTGACCCAGGGTTACATAGATACTAAGAGTAAAAGGCAAGATCTGAACCCAGGTCCCAGGACTCCAAGTCCACCCTCCATGGGACCATGGAGCCTATTTGCAGTATATGCTTCATAACAATATTTATTGAATGACAAAAAGAAGCCAGGCTCCCTTTAGCCGGGGACCTCTGCTTGCTGTTTGCCACAAGATGTTCAAGCTGAAGGGGGCCTGGAGATCACTGAGGGGGAAAGGAGCCAGAGAGGTGAAGTTAAGTCACGCTGAATATTGATAAGCACCTACTATGTCAGGGCTCAGGGTTGAGGACATAAAGAAAGGCAACCCCCCCCCCCACTAACCCTAACCCTAACCCCACTAACCCTAACCCTAACCCCTAACCCTAACCCTAACCCTAATCCCCAGGCAGAGCACACAGCTAAGGCAAATGTCCAGAGTCTGGAGATGAAGGGTCTTCTCAGCCAGGAGGCCAGAGCCACTGGTTTGAAGAGGAGGTGAGAGAGTGTAAGAGAACTGGAAAGGGAGGAGCGGGTTTTAAATGTCAAACCTCCTCCATCCCAGTTACCTCTCCAGGACCTCCACTGGCCACTGGTCAATGGCAGGGTACTCGGGCCACCAAATCTTGGCCTCGCCAACTGTCTAATGTCAGCAGCTGTGCTTTCCAGGAAAAGGGGTCTCCGTCCCACTCTGTGGGGTCATTTCCTCTTCTCCTCTAGGTGATTGTCACAGAGTGATTTATCTGCTGGCTGGTGGAACTCAGGAGCCCAGGAGGAAATCGCTCTGTGTTATGTTTGGGGGATGGAGAGACTCAGAATTTCCTCTCTACGTTAATCAGAGACTTGCCAGAGAGGGCCAGTAGCTTGGCGTCTCCCTTTGCTGGGGGGAGTTGGGGGGTGGAGAGCGTTGTTATCACAATCTGGACACAAAACTTGCTGCTTGTATAGTAGACAGAACTTCAGCCACAGCCCCCAGGGTCCCCTCTAACCACCCTCTTATCCTTAGTGGTGATAAGCGTTTGCTTTTCCTCTGGGCCAGTCACCTTTTCCCTACAGTGAAATGGTCAATGATGGGATTATGGGAGATCCCTCCCTTGGGAAGAATCTAGAAAGTGTGAGTCAACAAAGATAATGGGGGAGGGGTAGGGGGGTGTAGTAGGCAGCTCGAGCTGGGAAATGCTCCTTCCTTAAGCAGGTCAAATATTTCAGCTCTTTCTTGATGTGAGATTCCAGGGCATTGGTGCCTAGGACCGGCAGATGGGTAGTAGGGCAGAGAGGGTGGAGCCGATATGCACCTCTGAGGCAGAGGGAACCCCCTGAATGTCAGGTGCTTGGGGCCAAAGTACCCTTTACCCTGTCCTAGGGCTTTGGTTCACAGGTCAGGTTGAACTTCAAAGGACAGAGGAGGCCTGGAGCCCCCAGGTAGAGGAAAAGTGGGGGATTCAAATCAGTGAGAGAGGCCCTCAGCCCATGGAGAGACCCTGGGGCCTGGTAGGCCAGGTCTTCTTCAAGTGATCAGAGATGAGGAAGCCATTTAAAAAAAAATGTGTCTTTTTAAGAAAAAGAATTAATTTATTTGTTTTTAGTTTTCAACATTCACTTCTGTTAAGATTTTGATTTTTAAATTTTCTCCCTCTTCTCCAGCTTCCCCAAGAAGGTGTTCAATCTGATATAGGCTCTATTTATACATTCAAATTAGGCATATTTTCACATTAGTCATGATGTAAAGAAGAATTAGAACCAATGGGAGGAACCAAGAGAAAGAGTGAACAACACAAAACAACAAAAGGAGACCAAACATTCTGCTTCCCTTTGCTTTCCGTCTCCATGGTTCCTTCTCTGGATGTGGATGGTGTTTTCTGTCATGGGTCTTTTGGATTTGTCTTAGGTCCTTGCATTGCTGAGAAGGGCTAAGTCTATCAAAGTCAGTCCTGGAGCACTGTGGCTGTTACTGTGTACAGTGTTCTCCTGGTTCTGCTCCCTTCACTCAGCATCAGTTCATATAAGTCTTTCCAGGTTTCTCTGAAGTCGGCTTGCTCAATATCTTATAGCACAATTGTATTCCATTACATTCATATACCACAGCTTGTTCAACCATTCCCCAATTGATGGGCATCCCCTTAATTTCCAGTTCTTGGCCACCACAAAAAGAGCTGCTATAAATGTTTTTGTATGTGTGGGTCCTTTTCCCATTTTTATGATCCCTTTGGGATACAGACCTAGTAGTGGCATTGCTGAGTCAAAGGGTATGTACAGTTTTGGGTTTTTTTTTTGCCTTTTTTTTTTGGAGGGCATTTGGGGTTAAGTGACTTGCCTAAGGTTACATGGCTAGTTTTTGTGTTAAGTGTCTGGGCTGGCATTTGAACTCAGGTCCTCTTGACTCCAGGGCCAGTGTTCTATTCACTGCCCCCAAGGAAGCTATTTCTAAGAGAAGGTGAGAATTCTAGCCAACTTACCAATGTGAACATGGCAGAGCTTTTGTGTAGCCCCTACCTGGGCAGGAAAGAGACTGGGCTACCTTGGAGATAGCAAGAAAAGTCAGGGGACAGGAGGAAGTGAGAAGGATCAAGACTTGGCTTCATTTTGCCTTTCACGTAGCAAGAGAAGGTGCTGGCTGGACTGGGAAGCTGTGAGGCCTGGGTTCAGATCTCTCCTCTGACACTTCTGACTTCTGTCAGAAGCTTAGAACTTTCCGGTTGGTCACTTATCTAGTGGATCGGCGTCAGTGGTGGTTGTTGTGGAGGTAGTATGGCAGAGTGGACAGAGAGCAACTTCAGAGCTGGGAGGGTCTCAGTTCAAATCCTGCCCCTGACATGTAATTGCTGTGACCCCTGAACTCTTGGTGCTGCAGGCCAGGTGTTACACTCTTGTCCCGTCATGGGCTTCCTGCCATATTCCAAGTGCAGCTGAACCAGACTAACATCTAATTGGGAAATAGCAAAATAAAAGAAACACAGTAGAAGACAGCCAGTGCAGACAGTGTTGAGATGCAGCCTGCTGCCCCGGAGGCAGATGGGGCCTGATGGGGGGCTCCCAAGTGCAAGGTGCTGCCATGGCTGGTGCTTTTCGGGAAGTGAGAGTGAGCTTTCCAGGCCAGGTAGGGCTTGGGCTGGAACATGGGAAGCTCCTGTCAGAGGTGAAATTCTCAGAATCCACGGCCAGCACCTTGCACCAGGGTGAGAGCTCAGATTTGGAGGCTGCCTACGTGGGCCTCCTTTGTGGAGCACTGAACAAAAGCTTGTGTGCTTATGTCTGAGAGAGCAAGGCTGGAGAGGAGATGGACATGTCTGTTCCCTTTTAGGAAGACAGAGTGAGTAGCTCCCAGGAGAGCTGAAGGGTTAGCTGGATGGAGGTGGGTGGAGTTGGGAGCAGGGAGTGGGCATTGAGGAGAAGTCTGCCTCAGTAAAATGGCCTCATTCTTTCTACTGTGTACGTAGAGCTGGGGTCTGAGGGGAGAAGTGGGAATATAAGGCAGGGTAGGATTGGAGAAGGGAAAGTACCCGAGGTTGGAGGTCAGAGAATGTGGGTTCAGATCCAGGTTCTGCAGCTTATCTCTGTGAGCTTGGAGAATTCACAGATCCGCCCTGACCTGCTCCTCTCCTAGAAAATGATGGCGTTGGACTTGATGGTCTGTGTGGGGCCTAGCCTTCCCGGGAGCCAAGCTCTTTCTTGTACCTGGGCAGTGTCTTTATTGATTCAGAGGCTGAAATGCTGGTGCTCATGATAACTAAGTAGATAGAGGGCTGGACCCGGAGTCAGGAAGAGCTGAGTTCAAATCCAGCCTCAGATACTTCCTAGCTGTGTGACCCTGGGCAAGTCACTTCACCCTGTTTGCCTCAGGTTCCTCATCTGTCAAATAAGCTGGAGAAGGAAATGGTGAACCACCCTAACACTTTGCCAAGAAAACTCCCAATGGCATCATGGATAAGGTGAATGGCTGGTCCTGGGGCACGAGGGAGCTACAGAAAGCCCTGCCTGGGAGTAGGCAGCAATGATTTGGGGGACATGCAGTCATAGATTAGCACTGAGAAGACCCTGAAAGGCCATCCAGGGTGACAGATTGGGAGATGAAGGCAGGCCCAGAGAAATGAAGGGACAGAACCATTGGCTTGGAGCTGGGAAAGCTGCCAGCAGCTGTGTGCCCATCCCTCTGCTTCTACACTGGGGCTGCATGCCCACAGACGGCTCTCCCCACTCCAGTCACCTTGTCTACCCCGCTCCCGCTGTGTCTCTCAGGCATCCTCTCCTCTTCCTTCCCGTGTCCTCCCTCCATGGACACCCCCTTCATACAGACCCTTCTCACTTCTAGAAACAGCCTGCTGCTGTTTCCCCATGTCTGGTACCTCTTCTTCAACCCGTCTTCCAGATAAGGCCACTGTGATCTTCCTGAGCTTCCCCTCCCTAGGACCTCCACTGATAGTCACTCCACTGCCCTAGGAGTGACCCCCCCAAAGGGAAAAAACCCAGACGCAATTGGCTGGAGAGTCAAGAGATGGCCCTCCCAGGAACTCCAGACCCCTAAAGACCTCCACAGTCCTCTGTAACCTGTCATTCAAGTAAGCCAAAGCGCCTCCTCCTGGCCCCTTCCCCTGGCTTTGTAGGAGAGTGGGAAGGACACTGAAATATGGCCTGAGCTTTTGACTGATCCTGACCCAGGGTAATTTCTTTTTCCTGAGCCTCAGTTTTCTTATCTGTAAAAGGGGCTCATCACACTTGAACTCTTAACCTTATGTGATGAGGAAGCTTTTTTGGTAAGGACAGACCCACTTTATTTTGGGTTACAGGCTTGTTATTCTCCATGCAGTGGAAGTTAGTCAGTAAACATCTAACAGATCCCTAGGCTCTGTGCACTAACTGCATTGAGAACGGGTCCAGGCACCAATGTTGCTCCTTCAAGCTGAGTGACCCCTCTGTCTGGCTCTCCTTGGGGTGAGGAGGGCAAATGCAATCTTTCCATCCTGATGGCCAAGCTCCCTCCATACATGTGTCTGCATTTTTGACCAGCCTACTTTTAGAACTACCGCTGGGCCTTCCATGACCAGCCCCCAAGAGGCCATAGAAACCTGTGTGTCCTCTGCTTGGGCCTGGGTGGAAGCTGGCTTTCTGGCCAGGGAAGGTCAGACCACAATCTCGAGGGTGGAATGTGGCCCCTGCCTGGCAGGCCTACCTGCCTGGGAGAGGTGGGGAGCCCACCTTTAGCCACTCATGATTGAGAGGCAGAAATTCTCTGTGAGTGTACAACCTCAGTCCTGGTTTCACTCACGGCTTGCCAAGAAAGTGTCACCTCCAACGGCTGTTTCTTTTTTCCCCTTAAATCTGCTTACCCCCAGCAGATGAGCCTAATAGAGCAGATGGAAATTTGATGCAATCTCGGCTGGCAAGTCTGACTCACACTCGAAGATGGGCTAGGGGACACATGAGTATGAGGGGGAGGACCCTAGCCTGGGCAGCTGCATGGGACTCTGGGCCCCCTGATGATAGCTGGTGTTGGGATAAATACCACTCCTGCAAGGTCAAGGGTCAGCACCTCCAGACCCCAGACCAGGCTCAGGCTCAGCTCCATGATCTATGGATGAAGGACACAGGAGGGATGGGATAAAGGAAGCTCCTCCTCTTCCTCACCATCTTCTCCAAGCTCACCCCCCACATGTGACCTTTCAATGGGAGGGGGCTGCCAGCAGGAGCTAGGGCTCCCTCTTTTGGCTTTGCCTGAGGACCTGAATTTAAATCTCGGCCACATCCCTCCCTGGGCTGGGTGATTACTATTACAGGGTGAGAGCATGTTGGAAGGAAAGGACATTCTGGGAGTTGCTTATTCCTGGTTCAAAGGTCTGGGGGAGAGGGCCAAGGGGTGCGTAGAGGCATGGAGGGGCTGAAAGCTCTGGGCGCCGATGGAAAATGGAGGGGGGAAGCTCTTGCCCACAGAAGGACTTTGTGAGTGTGTCCTTGTAAGCGATCACTGCTGGCGTTGTTATTTGGGCTGGTCTCCTCCTTCTCATGGGGCTCTTCTTTTTCCTCATCTAGATCTGGGACCTCAGGCTGCCACTCAAAGCCCCTCCCCACCTACTCATCCTGGAAGACTCTGCTCCATGTCCTCCCAGAATGTCACCACCAGAGGTCCACCCAGTGTGCTGGAGGCCTTCCTCTCCTCAGAGCATTGCCAGGGCACTGTCCCCCTGCCATCCCTCACCCTTGGCAGTGGTCAGCCCATCTTCTCTTGAATGCATACAGTCCTCCATGATGTTGCCTGTCCCCTTTCTTCTGGCTTCCTCATTTGTAACCTCCTCACTCCCTACCACCCCACTGCCCTCTAGGGTGCTTATCTTTGGTTCTCCCAAGGCAGCAGTCTAACCATGTTTCCTGCCACATCCTAAAACTCAGAACTCGACAGGGGGAAGATGGACCTTTGTTTTCATGGGAAGCTAGGACTTTTCCCATTCCTAAGCTTGTCCAGCTCTCCCCTTCCAGTCCAACTCTGGGCTCAGCTTATTGTGCATCTATAGGCCCCTGCCCAGTCACACACCATCCTGGCCAAGGTCCAGAGGCAGTCCCTGCAGGTGCAGGCTGAGACGGACACAGGCATTCTTTATCCACTTGGTCTTTCTTGTGTGGATGGGCAGTACAGAGGGCTTTGAGTGGTTCTGGAGGCTCTGCAATGCTTTGGAACTTGGCAGCCGGTACAATGTGGAGGAGCTTGCCATCAATAAATCAATCATTTGTTAAATGCCTACTATGCTCCCGGCACTCCCAGACAGCTAAGTGCTGGAGAACAAAAAACCAAAGGACAGTCCCTGCCCTGAGGGAGCTCACAGTGGGATGGATACCACCATGGATACCCTCACCCTCCTTTGTTTGTCCCTCCCCAGAGGCTTATCCATCACAGTGGGCCACCCCTCCCTCCATCAAGCACCCACCCCCTTTGAAGCCTGGCCTGTGGTGAGGGTGTTTGATGGAATTATTCTGCTGTTACCTGTCCCTAGGAACCAGGAGTGATCCTGGCACACTTTGGGGGCACCTTGTTGGAAAAGAGCCCACTCATGTTTTGTTCTGCTTTTCCATAAACCCCCAAACACCAGGCCCGATCGAATCTTATTCTCTCCATCTTTCAGTCAGTTATAAAATGGCAAAGATGCGGTCTGTTGCTGAATGTCCTTTATGGATGACATCCTCTCCCTGCTCACACCCTCCTGGAGGTGGGTGGGGTCCCATGTACTGATTATGGATGCACCGGCAGACCCCGAGGTAGGAAGATCCAAGTTTAAATCTGGCCTTTGCCACTTGCTGGCTGCATGACCTCGGAGAAGTCCCTAATGTCACCTACCCTCAGTTCCCTGGAGTGGTCAGGAGCAGATGAGATCACGTGTAAAACATTTCACAAGCCTCCAGCTGAAACATAAAAAGGTCCCTGCTGCTGCTGCTGCTCCCTGCCTCTTGCTGGAGAGGCCAGGCCCGAATATGCTGAATTTGTGCCTGTGGAGCCGGCCAAGATGGCAGCGGGTTTGCTTTCCTGTGCATGTTTCCTACTGGGGTTTTGTCTTTCTTTTCTTTTTTTGTTCAGTGAAGGGGAGAGGGTGGAGGGAAAGAAAATAAATGCTTGTTAATTGAAAAAATCTCCATGTAACAACAAACAAAAATACTCTGCAGAGGGGGAGCAACAGGCCTATCAGCCACTGATCCGCCTTTGTCAGCATGGGCGAGATCCAAGGTTGCTCCCGTGCCTGTGGCATCTTCCCTCCATCTCCCAGTGTCCTGACCCCGTCACCTCTGGCACGGACCTCCCCCCGCACTTGCCTGCTTCCCTTCCCTTTGCTCTCTAGCCATTGCTGCCCTCTGTGCTCTCTTCAGAAGAGTCGCTGTCCTCAGGACCCTCACACTCATGTTGGCTTTTCTGAAACAGCCCAGGTTTCTCCTGCTTCTGCTGAATTGGAACCCCACCAAACCCTCTTCCAAAGTGGCAGTTTTACAGCCCTTTCCCATCCCCCAAGTCTTCCTCCTCCAGCTGACCCTGAGAGACAGTGGCCTCAGAGCTGTCTCCAGCCTGGTCACCCATGTCTGGCTGCTCTCCAGCTTCTCAACGTGCTTCCTAACACCGCATTCCAGCTGGCGTCTGGCAGAGCAGAACAGACCAGAATGAGAGTCACAAGGCCACCTGGTCAGACCCTCAGAGCTGGGGGGACCCGAGGGGGGCCAACCCCTCCTTTTACAGAGGAAGAGACTGAGCCTCCAGAAAGCGGAATGATTCCCTCGAGGCCCCACTGACCCTGTGCCCTTGGGTGTTGGATGGAGGATTCTGCCTCCACTCTTCTGATCCCAGACTTGGGGCTCTCCCCACTGACATGATGTTTGAAAACTGCCACGTATTCCTGTGATTTTCTTTGAAGCCACCCTTTGACTGGTCCCACACAACGCGGTCTCTTCCCCCTGCATCCCTCTCCTTCTTCGTCTCCTCTTCTCCCTCTTTACCTTCCCATCTCCCCATTCTGCTCTTCAAAAGCATTCGAGCTCTCTCTCTCTCTTCAGACTCTAGTTCAACCACATCATGGGTGATGAGGCTTTTAGCACCTTGCACATAGTAGGGATGCAGCAACTATTTGTTGAATCTTGTGAGATGCCTTGAAACTGGCTTATGAAGTTTTTAAAGTAAAACCATTCCAAGTTGCATACAACTCACTTTCAGACCCACTTGTGGGGGTACCATTCTTTCATAGGTTGGTGACCTCCTGAATTAATTCACCTACATTTAAAAAAATAATTGATTATTCACTTAACCTTAAATGACACTGAGACCAATTAAGCACATCTTTACAACTATTTACACTTGAAAATAAATTTCTACATGCAATGTGTCCAGAGCAGCTTCTCAGTTATCCCTCTGCACCCCTTTCTGTTCTCTGCTTGTTTCCTCCATCTTGCCATTTGGGTCTTTGCTACTGTCCTAGGCAGAGGATCTATCTACTCTTCTGATGGTCTGCTTCCTTCACTTTACGTGACTTCATAGGATATTCTAAATAAAATTTGTTCTTTCCATGACATTGTGGTCTTTTACTGCATTCAAATTTTAGAATAGTTAATTCACCCATTGACCAATTCTTTGGCATTTGTCTTCTTCTCCACTCTTTGCAATCATGAATAGATATAGGTTTGTTTGTTTTTTTCTTCTGTAGATAATACTCTCAGGACATATGCTCAATAAATGTATTGGGCCAAAAGGTACACTCTTTCATCACTATCATAGAGCATTACCAGATTGCCCTCCAAAAATTATACCAATTTGCAATTCCACTGGCAATGTATGAATGCACCTGTTTCTCCACCACCCAGTTCATGTTGAGTTTTATAGCTTTTCTTTATTTTCTTAGTTTGATGGGCATGAAGTGGTACCTGAAGGTTGTTTTCATTTCAATCTTGTATACGCTCAGTGAGATTAAAGTTTCTCAAAAACTGTTTTTGTTTGGACACTAAGTGTATCCTCCTTGGTCTAGAGTCTAGAGTCTAAAGTATAGAGCCTTTAACTCTCTATTCAGTGACAGGTAGTGTTTGCCTTAGGTGTTTATATCTGTTCTTTATCAATTTTAGATGTCATGTTTTTCTCTCATATTTTCTCCAAAGATGTCTCCCACCCAATTCTTTTTATCTTGACAATGCATTTTCCATGCAGTACTTTCTAATTTTGATATAATCAAATTCATATGTTGTATACTTCTAAAATTCTTCTGTGTGTTTAATAGTCAGAGTTTTATCTGTCTTGGAGAATTTTGATCATATTTTGTCCCCTTTTCTTTGAACTTTCTTATAGTTTGTTTTCTTGTGTTTTATTCTATGATCCAGCTGGAATTCATTATGTTATGTGATGTGAGGTGAGTATCTAAATTCAATTTTCACCATATTGCTTGCTAGCCAGTTTCCCCAACACGTATTAAATAATGAATCATGTCTCTGTTTTTTTATTGTCTATCAGTTTTTTAAACATTTATGTTTTATATATATAGGTCTATTTCTGGAATTCCTATTCTATTTCACTGGCCTATTTTTCTCTTTTCTTATCCTTTCTTGGGCCAATATTAATAAATTTTGGTGAGCACTGTTTTTATGTATTTTAAATTCTGAAAGAGCAAGTCTACTGTTATTGGGACATTTATTTTCCATATATATTTTTGCTATGATGTTATCCAGTCTATAAAGAAACTTATTGGAGGGCACTAAATGACATCACACACAAAAAAAGAAATTGAGTATACTTTACTAGAAAGGAAACAACTGGCTAGCAACTGGAGTCATTTTGGAGTCAGTTGCCTGTGTGGAGTCAGATCACTGAAGAGTTAGAGTGAAGGTAAGAAGATCAATACCACAATGGAAGGAATGACGAAGATCAGAAGAAGGCACTGTATCTGGCCCCCACATGACCTAATGAAAACACACTATTGACTTTGAACAATGGGAAATGGAAAGAAGCAAAGACATTGACTCTGATTAGAACCATTTCTTAGGGAAGTTTAACCCTCCCCACAACGAGACTGAGAGATTCCAGCAACTGCTTTCACGAGAAAACTCTTAATCTCTTTGCCAAGCAGAGAGTCATGGCAGCCAAGGGCAGTACCAGTGTATAGTGCAAACCCATGTGCAGCTCTTAATGCAGAAGGATGGAGGAAGGTTGAAGGAGGAGGGAAAAAGGATGGAGGGTGAGGTGAGCTTGCTGAAAGCTTGGTGTGAGATGGTGTCAGTTTCCTGGATGACTGTAGGTTTTCACAAAAAATCAAGCAGCTTGGTAACATTGAAAGGAATAGCTTTCATTAGAGTGTATTTCATCAAATTAAAAAAGGAAGCTGGAGGAAAGGCAAAGAAGGTAGGAAGGGAGTGACAAAAGCCGCAAGTTGGGTCTTAGTCTCTGGAGCAGTTAGAGATGAGACTCCTTGGAAGATGACCAACAGATGCTGAACAAAACAGGCCTTCTAGGAATCCATAGTGACAGATCCTTGTCATTGGTGAAAATGGAAGCAACACATTGGGATTCCCTCGCCTGTTTAAGAGGACATGAAAGAGGCCTTTAGAAGATGAAGCTAGGAAGGGCAGAGGAGCCTCTAGACCTCAAAGTTCTCAAGGCAGTGCTTGCCTTGGCCCTTGCTTCTTGTCCTCCACATGTCAGTGGCCATCAAGGCTTGGTAAATATCATGATATTGCAATACAATTAAGTATTATATTATAATGCACCAATATATAACCCAAGTGTACATTAAAGTATCATATTATTACTCTAATCTTGAGTTTCGGAGATGAAGTTTGGACATTTGGCCATCAGGCTATAAAGGCATTTTTCTAGCTTGAAATTCTGTGGTCTTCACTAGGTGAAAAGGTGGCTGATTTCCGTCCAGCGCAAGTCAAGTAAAATTGTCCAGGAGCTCTGAACGGAGCAGAGAAAAGCACACGCCCTGACTTTCCAGCTAGCAAAAACATATCCCCATCTCTCCAGTGAGGGAGTTCTGCCCTTTGCTGTTAAGACCTCTCCCAGGCCTTAATGCTCTATGATAGTGATGAAAGAATGTACCCTTTGGCCCAATATAATTGGGCATATAAACAATCTCACAAACACGAGTCTGTGAGCCTTAATTGCCAATTCAATTAAGGCAATATCCCCTAAGTCTTGAGCATAGGCAGAGAATCGTAGGCAATGCTCAGTGACCAATGCCATTTAGGGGTCCAGTGAGTGAGTCAATATTTGGTCCTTGTGTTTCTAGTAGGAGGAATACGGCACATATATGTGAATAATAATGATTGTTATTTCTGGACCAGACCTATAATTGTCTCGGCATAGGGAACTCCCAGTGAGGAAACTCCCTCTTCCAATGCAGAAGCCACATAGAGGCCAGAAAGATGTTATTTTAAAGAGAATGTTGCCCCTCGAGTCAAAGGACCCGGGCTCTTGTCTTACTTTTCATGCTATTGGCTCTGATACTACTTGTGTGACTTTATTTGGGGAAAGTAAGTCATTTAACCTCCCTGGCCTTCAGTGTCCTCATCTCCTCATCCATGGAGGAATTGCATCAGATGAGAGATCAGGGGCTGCATTTGTCCCTCAGACCATAGCTTAGATGACCTCCAAGGTCCCATCTACTTCTAGGATTTATGGTTCTCTATGGTAATATGACCCTTGGGAGACTGCCCAGGGTCACACAACCAGTATGTGTGATGCCTTCCTCAGGCCACCTCCCGGGCCATAATTCTAATGCAAAATGAATAAGAAGCAGATAAAGTAGGAGAAACATAGCTCTGTGTGCATCCTGAGGAGGGGAGAGCCACTAATGACTTATGGAGGCCGTCAGGAGAGGTATGGAGGAAGACAAAGGCATGAGGTATGGATAGGGGAGGGCTGCTCATCCTGCTTGGGTCAAGTATGAGATGAGGCAGAAAGGTTAGGGAGCAGCCAATTGTGGAGGGCCAGGACTGCCCTGTGGAGGTGCCTGCAGCTTACTCAGCAGTCGTCAGGAGCTGCTACAGTGTTGAGCAGAGGAACATCATTGCTGACCCTTGGACATTGGCCAGAGTAGAATGGGAGGTGACCTTGAACTTGAGGGCCTCAGCTCTGCTGACCCGTCCACTGGGAAAAACTCGCAGAGACTCTGACATCACTTCCTCAGTGAGGCCCAAGGACATGACGTCCATCATGCCGATTCTTCTGCATGGTTTCCTCATTGGAAGGAAGGGGAGTTGGAGGAATGGGTTTAATAGCAAAACCTCCCTTCTCTTCCATTGGAAGAACTTGAGGAAAGATGAAGTAGCAAGCAGACTTATGGTGGTTAAATGTTCTCCCTCTCTACAGTCTTGGGCAGATCACAGTTTCATGGTTTTGCCCCTGAAAGGGGCCTTGGAGGCAGCTTGTCCAGTCTGAGGAGACTGAGGCACAGGCAGGTGAAGTCGTTTGCCTAAGGTCACCCTGGGAGTAGTCATCAGATGCAGGATTTGAACCCAGGCCCCCTAACTCCATGCTTTGGAGTTACTTACAATGGATGCATGATGTTATGGGACACACACACACACACACACACACACACACACACACACACACACCCCTGGGCTGAGCTCCTGTCTGCAAACTGGCATTTCTTTTAAAGAAGCTTGTGAGTGTGTGTTTCAGGAATAACCAACTTTCTATAGACATCAGACCTCAAGCTGAAGATGAAAGACAAAGTGTTACCAGCTTGTGCCAATTAGGCTGGTACCCACAGACTTTGGGGAGAAGTTAAAAATGAAACAGAAAAAATTCCCTTTTACCTTGGAAGAGAGATCTGTGAAAGAGCAGCTTCCTTCTCTCAAAGGAGATGGTGGTTGCTATTTTTATTGCACACGCAAAATCATTTTAATATCCCAAAGTTACTTGGATTCTGGAAGCTTTTCATGTCCATCATGGCACCCAAAGAGTCCCCAAAGAACCCCCAGCCCAGAACCTGCTTCTCTAATAGCTCTATGGTGAATGAATGAGTGAATGAATGAATGAGTGAATGAATGTAGTGGACGAACAAATGAATGAATGAATGGGTGAAGAGAATCCAGGGAAGTGGGTAGGGCTGGCAGCTTGAGCTAGAAGAGTCTTCATTGTTCATAGAACTCAGAAGCTGTTGATCATCTCGAATCCCCGTCATGTATAGACATTGAATGGAATTATTGAATTGCAACTCCACAGAGTGTTGTTGGATAGGAAACAGGAACTTGCCGAGATGCACAAAGGGGAGCTTGGAGCTGGTGTGTTGGTCACCATTTGTTTATGACCATTGGAAGGAGACAAGATACAGGTGGTCTCTGGAGAAAGTACTTGAGTGCAATTGACTCATTCATTGTAGCTGTCAGATTAAAGATGGAGCGAGTGGGAAGGTGAATCTCGACTTAAGGGTGACCAAAGTAGGAAAGACCTTGTGACCTATGGCGAGAGAGAGAGAGAGAGAGAGAGAGAGAGAGAGAGAGAGAGAGAGAGAGTGTGTGTGTGTGTGTGTGTGTGTGTGTGTCTGGATAAGAGCTATGAAGGGAGAAGAGAGGACAGACAGACAGCCTCAATGGTGGCAGGAATGGGGAGTGCTGCTATAGAGAGGATGTGGGAGAAAAGAATGGAACAGCAGGTCTAGGATGGGGGCAGATTCATGACCAAGCTTCTGAACAACACTGGTCAGTGCCACAGAGATGTACTGCAGCAGGGGCCCCCAAGGCATCTCAATAAGCCCTTGGTTTAGCCCAGCCACACCCTTTGTTTATGTCCCAATGGATGAGGTGATGCTGTGAGAGATTAGGAGTTATTCAAAGCTCCCCATGACTAGATGAATGTATGTTCTCTGTCCCCTCTGGACCAGAGTCAGTCTGGGTGGCTGAGTCAGAGCATCTGCCCTGAAATGAGAGAAATGAGGAATGTCCTATTCCTGGTCCATCTCAGTGCCTTTGCCCAGGCTGGCTCTGGGCCTGGAATTCAATGCTTCTTATTGGAATCCTTGGTTTCCTTCAAGGCTTTGCTTAGATTTTCTTGTGGTTTACCCTTTTCTGATCTCCATCCTTTTCCCTTTGTCCTCAGATTCTCACGATATAGGCTTGGCTATTTGCGTGTCCCATCTCTCCCTGATCCTTTACTCAGTGAATGTAAGCTCCTTGAAGGCAGGCATTATTTTTCTTTCTATCCCCAGCTCTGCACACAGGGCTTGGTAATAATAAGCACTGAATAAATGTTGGTTGGGTTGGGTTGGGTTGGATTGGATTTGACATTACTCAGAGGTACAAAAGGTGGGAACAAATGCATGAATCCATTGTTGATGGTTTCTGGTCTAAAGTGGATTCTTCTAGAGGGTGGGAGAATCTGAGGAAATAAGGATAGCAGTGAGCCCAGGGACATGGTAGGCTGTCTTAGTGAGGGTGGAGACAGGCTGAACCAGCCCTCTGGTTGTTGGTGCCTGAGTTATGGAGGGTTGAATGTTGGGGTCACCAGTTGAGGGTCTTTGGGCTGAATGCTGACTCTTGGGTAGGGGGGCAGATTCTCAGAGCCACAGTTCTAGGGGCTGTTAGTCTCCACACATAGAGCCCTGGTGTTGCTTCATGGAGAGAGAGAGAGGTCTAGGGCCAGCCCAAGGTGGGCAATTTCCAAAGAGTGAGAGCAAGCCCTGGGTCCTAGCACCCCTCCACGTGGCAGTCTCAGTAGGTGAACTGATTTGTTCTTTGTTGTATTTGGATTTAGAGGGAGAGAATGGGTTTGAGGCCTTACTCTGTCACTTACTACCTCTGGGTCTCAGTTTCCTCATCTGTAAAGTGATGGACGATATCTATGGGCTATAACATCTCTTCCAGGTCTGAATCTATCACCCCATCCTCTCTTTAGAGAACAAGGGAAAGTTAAGAAGGGGTCGAGAAGCCAGAGCACACAGACGTATGGCAGGAGCTCCAAGCTGCAGCTGGGGTATGTGGGAGCTAATCTGAGAGAAGAAGAGTGGGACCCTCACAGGCTACTTCCAGTGGCATCAAGATCCAGGGTTTGGGAGACATGATGTCAGACCCCAAGAAGTCCATGGCCACCTGGGCCTGAAAAAGTCTGACTTGGATGGAATCTACCAGCCCATCCCCCAATTGGCCACTGGGCTTCCTTTGTTCTGGCCCAAAGGGACTGGCATCTTCTACCAGCTGTGGCCACTTTGCCAACTAGCCCACTGCCTGATTCCTGGTCCTCTGATCTTCAGGTGAGTGTAAAAATGTGCCTGGGCATCTCAGAGCCATCCCTTGCTCGACCCTTTGGACATAGGCTTTATTTTTTTGTGGATAAAAAGAATTAACAACAACAAAAAAGGCTTGAAAATCACCGTCTTCTAGACTGGATGATTTCCAGGAGAGACTGAAGGAAAATGGAGCCAGCAAAAGCTGACGAACAACTCAAAGGGTCAGAGTCTGGCCGGGCAGGATGGAAGCCGTTCCTCCAGTGAAGGTGCCCTAACAGCTCAGAAGACTCGAGGGGCGTGTGAGTGCTCCTAGCCCATAGGAACAAATCTGGACTCGCGCCCAGGGCCGGGTGACCGTCCTGGAGATGGCCAAAGAGAAGCAGCTGAGACAAAGAGGACAGTGGGAGATGGTAGGGGGAAGGGAAGAAAGCAGCCCAGCTTGCTGATCCAAACCCCAGAGGAGGGTCATTAGGAAAGATGAAAGGGGAGCACCAAATGGGCTGATAATCAGACTGGCTCAGAGGAGCCCCTCTGGCAAGGAGCAAAGCTGCCAAATGACAGAGACGGAGAAGGAATGGGGGGAAGACGCCGTGGAAGGGGCCAGATGGTGGAGAGAGAGATGAGGGAGCCAGCAGCCAGGAAGCAGCCAGACTCTGCAAAATGCCTTTTCATTCAGCCAGTTCGTTTCTGGGTGGAAGAAATAGCAATGGTGAAAGCAACGTTGGTTGAAGAGCCGTCTCTCACTTTCCCAGGTGTAGAGGGCACTGTGAAGGCCTGGGAGGAGGCTCCCTGGTCAGGAGGTGGTGGGCAGGGGTGGGGGGGGGGTTAAGGCCTGGGAGAAGGTTCTCTGGTCAGGAGGTGGTGGGCAGGGGTGGGGGGGGGGATCTCACCCTTCAACACTAAAGGCTCCCTTGGGCCCAGGAGTCCCACTTCAGTCAGACCCTGACCACTCACTACTCTTGAGGACGTCTCTCTATGGTCCTCTGTTTCCTCCCTATTTTAACTCTACCTGGAAGCTTAAAAGGAGTACAGATATTGGCTTGGAGGTCATCCAGTCTATCCCCTCATTTTACATGTGAGGAAACTGAGGCCTTGGAAGGGGAAGGGACTTACCCCAGACCACAGAGGGAGTAAGTGCCAGAGAAGGGATGTGGCCTCAGGCCCCGTTACTCCAGACCCAGAATGCTTTGGATACCATTGCATCTTATTCTGATTCTAGGTCAAGAATGGGGTTGTCCCACGTCATGAAGACAGCCACACTACTCAGTTCCACAAAGATGCCCCTTTCAGGTGAAACGTTGTTCCAGGGGATGTCAGCACCCCAGGTAGGCCAGTGATCTGCTTCTCCAGAAATTGGCTGAGTGACACTCCTGCAGAGGTTTCAGATGCTTCCATGGGGCTGGGTTATACCACATCCAGGGCTTTGCTGACTTAGGATGTTGGCAGGCTGTGAGTGCAGATGTGGGAGGCCCAGGCTGAGGCTCCATCTTGCTGACAATGATCTTGAGGAGCAGCAGAGGAAGGAATTGGGGTGAAATTGCACCCTGGGAGTTTCCAAGACAGGTCCTGGGGCTTCACTAGATCTAGGCATGAGCCGGGCGGTCATGTCATCTGACATCCTCATTTAAAGATGAGGGAACTGAAGCTCGCAGAAGGGTGAGGATGTGCCTGGAGCCACACAAGCCACATCCTCCAGCTCCAAATTCAGACTATGACCAGGCCCTATTTGACATGATTGGGAAGATACCTTCCAGGTGTCTGCACTCTTTAGAGGTGAGGGGCCTGCTTCCTTCATGGCTACACTTTAGGGCCTCCCAAGCTATAAAGCAGAAAGAATTTGTGCTGGTACCCAGCCTGGCCTCACCAAACCCCACACTGTGGTGGGGACCTCCTCTTCTCCTGGGCATTCAATGCTCTGAGCATAAGGCCCCGCACACAGTAGGTACCTAATGAATAATTGTTGATGGCTCTTCTCACCTTCATATAAAACCTGTTCTGGGCTCTTTTGCTCACCTTGGGGTGTGACAGAAGTGGGGGCTCCAGGGACCTGCCCTCTCCTCCCTGCTGTCCCAGAAGATCTGCATTTTTCTCTGGGTTAGAGAACAGGAGGCTTTGCTCTCTGGAGTTTTGGCATCAGCCACTGAGGTGGGAAAAGTGGAGGAGACAGGATGCCCCTGCACCCCTGACTTGTGTCCTTGTCAGGTCCCTACCGTCCACAGTGCCCATGGCAGCTGGACCCGACATGGTGGAATGAATGGGGTGAAATGAAAAGCTGAGCCTTAGGTTTGAAGATTCACACACCAGAGAGGGGAACACCCTATTTGGGCCTTCCACAGACCCCCTCTTCCTCCTTATTTGTTATATTAGGGGAATGGATTCCCTTATCCTTCAGGCCCATCAGCCTCAGGCATTCTGCCATCTCATGACCTAATTTTCTCCAGAACTACAGAGGTGAGAGTTTTCTCCTATGCACTGTAATTGGAGTGTTTGTACAGTTCTGGTGCTACATTTGGGGAAGGATGCTGTCAAATGAGGGTCTAGACAGGGGAGGGTGATGGAGGAGGGCAGAGGCATCTCCCAGAAAACATATGATCAGTGGAAGGAACTGAGGATGGGGAACAGAGAGGATGGAGGCTCAGTCATGGCCTTCAGTTCTTGGAGGAAGGTCAGAGGCCAAGGATTGGGAGGGACCTCAGAAGCCATTTTACAGATGAGGAAGTTGAGGCCCAAAGAGCCTAAATCATAGAAGGGCACAGAACCATCTTTCTGTCAGGCAGGTGTAATGGCAAGCAAAGAAATACTTAGCACCTTGTTTCAACTATTTATTTAGTGCCTTGTTTCAGTTCAAGTTTCTTTTAAGCCTTGCCCATGATTATAACAAGTCTTTGTAAAGAAACAGAACTTGTGAACCCCACAACTTGTGAACCCTTGTTGCTGATGCAACAGGAAGGGGCAGAATAGGTAGGAGCTTGGTGACCATATGTAAGGAGAAGCTCAGGCTGGGAGAGAGAGGAACTGAGGGGCACTCGTGGTGGTGGATTTTGAGACGGGAACATTTGTGGTGGCACTCTGTCTCTTCTGTCTGTGTTGATTTTTGTCTGTGATGTGTGTTGAGTTCTTGGACCTTGTTGGTGGGTCTGAGTTGATTTCACAGGCAGATAGTGAATTGATGATGGTGCTGGCAATGTGTATGTATATTATTGTGGCTCTGTCAAGCTTTGTCTTCCCAGAAACAGGAACCGTGAAGGACTTGAGGTGGACTGGACACTGTGAACTTCAGTATGGAATGGGAACTGGACGAGGAACTGGACAAGGAGCTGGACAAGGAGCTGGATAAGAAGCTGAGAGCTGCCTGCCTTTGAATCCAGGTGACAGTTGGATAGATTCAGGCAGGATCTGGGACCTTGGAAGAGGAACCATGGAAGCTGAGAGCCAGCCTTGAGAACTCTTCTTGGGTACCTAATACTGACTGAGAAGATTATGATTTACTGTGACCTAGGGGTGAAGAACTTTGACCTTTTTATTTTGTATCCCTTAAGGAGGCTTAAGGATGATTGAGTTAGGGACTTACTGAATGATATCTTTTGCTTAAAACTATGTGGCCACTTTGGTGATAACTTGTTATAACATTGTAAATGCTGCACTTTGGTTTCTGTGAATGTTTTGCTTTAATTTACTGCTGAATAAATAGAGAGTTCGCTATACTATGTAATCAGAACCTTGAAGCTCTCCACAGCAGCATTCCTCTGGAAAGCTTCTCGTGCTTGGCTTTACGGCAGGTCATTTCTTGGCTTCTAGACCTCACTCAGAGATCACCTGAGATGCCCCCGAACCAGAGCCACCGGCATTTTGTCACTCTTGGGGATCTTCTGCCAAAGGGATGCTAGAGACGGAGATGCAGGGGGAGTTCAGTGAAGGAGCCCCAGACCTTGTCTTGGGGGATGTCAGCATGGTGCCTCCAGTGAGCACTGACTGGACTTCGAACCAAGAACACCCTGCTGCATATGTTGACAAATTCTCTGACCCCAGGCAAGCCAAGGCATCTCTCTGCAAGTATGTTCCAGGCACCGTGCTGGGCACCGGGGATACCAAAGATAGCCCCAGCCTCAGTTTCCCCACCTGCAGAATGGAGAGAATGATTTCTGTCTTACAAGGTGGTTGTGTAATTCAGCTGAAGTTACTGTAGACCTCAAAGAGACATGAGCACCAGGCTCAGGAGGAAGCCAAGGAACGTTCTTCTGAGGCGAGGCTGCCAAGCCAGCCTTGAGGCGCCCTTCCTGAGCACCCACGCACAACAGTGCACATGCTGTGTAGGATCGCTTTGCAGCACAGGCAGGATCTGGGAGAGCACCCATGGCTCAGAGGAGACCTCTCCCCCAGGACGCCCCTCCCCAGCCCAGGCAAGGCACCTGGGAGAGCAGAGGACACAGAGGAACCTTCTCCCTCCCGCTATGTCCTTCCCCTGTCAGGCTTGATGAGAGGCTGGCTCACTGGAGTTGGAGTCAGAGAAACATCTCCTGACTTTCCCCAAGGAACTTAAGACAGAGACTCCAGAAGGGAGAAGGAGCACAGAAGGAGGCTCGTGTTCCTGGCCATGGCTGACTAAGAGCCCACTGGCACAATCCATCATGGAGCAATGGGGACTGTGGGAAGACAGCCTGGGCAACAGCATGTCTGAGAGGGGCGCAGGGAAGGAGCTGCCATGGCCTTGGTGCCAAGAACAGAGCTTTTGAGCTTTTCCTTCCTGACATGACCAGAAGCACTGCAGGCCCCAGGGCCCAGGCCCAACCAGATTCATCCAGTCTGCTGCAGTGGCCGTCTCCCACAGCCACATGGAGGCCTCCCTCCTGGGGCTGGAGTCTACCCGTCTCTCATTTCACTTGCTTTTCCAGTCCAGCCGACCAGCTGGGCACAGGATGATGTCTTTTTGACTCCCCCTCCAAACCTGTGACTCTCCCCAGCATCTCCACATAAACTCAGTCCTTCTCCCCTAGGGCAGGAAAGCAGGCAGATGTGGTCATTAACACCTCCATGGGGGATGTCAAGGCCACCATTGACCAGCAAGCAGGCAGGCAGTGTACAGGGTGCCAATCTAGGTGGGTTATCCTGGACTTCCGAGTATAAGTTTGCTTGGGACTGCAGAGATTGTTGACCTATTTGGGCTAGCTCCGGGGGGGGGGGGGATGACTAATTTTTCTTACCACTGACCTCCCTTTCCTTGTGTATAGTCGGTGATGCTGAGGTGCCATTTAGACACACCCCTTATAACATTTCCTTCTGGCAGCTGTGGGTGCCTGGGGCTTGGGAATCACTTCTCTCCACCCCCTCACCCCTCAGCATCCCCAAAGAACTGGATTTGGGCACATGGTGGTTTAGGAGATGGCTGGAAGCAGGTTACAGAGGGAGGTCATAGGTCACAGAGATGGAAGGACTCTGGAGGTATTCTTTGGCTTAGAGGAGCAAGCACTGGCCTTAGAGTCAGGAAGACCCAAATCCTGCCTCAGACCCTTATTAGCTGCCTGATCCCATGCAGGTGACTACACCTATCAAAGTCAGCCTGTTTCCACATCTACAAAACAGGGGTATTAATAGCACCTGATGCACAGAGTCATTGTAAGGATCAAATCAAATTACAATGCCAGGCAATTTGCAAACCTTTATGTGCCGTAGCAATGTGGACTATAATAGTTATTAGAGATGACTGAATCCATTTGGCAGATGAAGACACTGAGGCTCTGAGTTGTGGTAATACTTGTTTTTAAGGAGTCATTTTCTACCTGTTTACCCTCTGACTTCATGGATATACTAATCATTAAATGGGTATTTGCTTTGCAAAGCCCTTTCAAGTAAAAGTATTTCATTTGATCTCCCAGCAACTAGGCAACAAAGGCAAAAGTTATTATTTCTATGTCTCAGCAATTAATGTGGAATCATGGAGAGGTTTTAAGCAGGGGAATGATTGGATCAATATAGTACTTTGGGAAAATCAATCCAATAGGATACTTTGTGATCCTTGTCATACTGGTATAGTGTAAGTGGTCTAAATCTACTCTTGTGCCTCAAACGCCTTAAGCCTATAAGAAGGCAGCATGTCTACCATATAAATTATCCAATGATGGAGTGCAGTATCTGACTTGCCCACCAGGTGGCACTCCAGCCCAGTAGCCATCTTATTTTATCTCTGGTGCATGTTTGGGATAATCTTAAAAGATGATTGGTATCTCCACGAGCCACCAGAGGGTGCTCAGTGGTTTGGTTCAACCCTGTTGGCCAAGTCCAGAATTAATTTAGAAGACAAAAACGGAATGTTGCTCAAAATATTGAAGTATAAAATCAATAGTTTGTATACAGCTCATGAGCCCCCAACCCATCTGGGCTCTTTTTCTTTCTTCTCAAACCTCTACAGTCACAGATTCCAAGCCTAAACAAATTAAAAGTACACAATTTGTTGAACATAACAAAACTTGAAAAGAAGGGATTCAGGCATCCTGAGGTAGAGCCATCATCTTCCAGCCACCTCCTAAACCACCTCCCACTGGCCCTTCCAGATCTTTCAATATGGTGAAGAGATTCCCAAACCTCATGGACCTGTACATACTGAAAAAAATAAGTCTGACTGCTCCATTCTTGGAATGGCCCTGTTGTTGGTACACTCAAGTCCCCATAAGGCAGTCCTAACCACAGTTGTCTTTCCCTTTGAGTGGGAGAGGATCCTGCCTAGTAGTATTGTGTAGTAGAAGAACTGCAGCAGAGATCAGAGAACTAAGGTTCTACCACTTAGACTCAAAGATTGTTGGAACAGGAAGGGACCCAACAGAATATCGACTGCAGCCACTTCATTTAATAGATGAGACTGAGGGTCAGAGTGGGGAAAGGCTTGCTTGAGGTCCTGTGAGGAGTCTGGGTAAAAGTGCCACTCTCTGAGGAAGATCCCCTCTCCCCAAGAAGGCATGGGAGGGGACACACACACTTACCTCCACCCCTGCACTCCCCTGTCATGGCGGATTGAGGTCAGTCATGAATGGAAGGTGGTTCTCAGGCTGACCCTGTGGAGAATTGTGACAGCTCAGATCTTGGACCTCTTGGGCCCCCTCTATCTTGTGACTCCAAAGCAGCATCAGACCAGACAATGGACCATACAAGAAACCCCAGGGAATTCCATTCAACACATTCTGAAGTCACAGTATTCTAAAAGTAAACCTTTGTCTAGTGACCAAGGAGTGGGCATATTGTTAGAGGGACTGAGTCATAGTAATCTACCCATTTGGGCTGTGAGTGCAACCAGAAGAAAGAAGGATATTTCAGCTCCACGGAAGGGTGGGGACTTGCAGCTATTCCTTGGCAGGGGGGTGGGGGGGTACCATCTTTTGTAAGCAGACATCTCCCTGTTTTGTGCCTCATATGTTGGTGGGTTTTTAAAAATTATTATCATGTCATTGAACAGGATTATTTCTGTTGTTACATCTCCCAAGGAATCTTGAATTATCTTGACATGTGGATGTGAGACACCAAAGCCTGTAAAGGTGGCATTTTCCTGATATTTTTTTTATACTTTTTTGACTTGCTATAAATACTGTATAAAGACAGCTGCATTACACTTAATTGTTTGTGCCACCTTTGGCGCTTTCATTCCTGATGTTAAACATATCTTTAATATATTCCATAGGAAAAAAAGCAGAAATTGGGAAATGCTGGGTTTCCTTCTTTTCCTAGTTTCTTAGTTATGTTTTCCTTCTGTTTCCCATTCTATTATACCACCCTTTGGAAACCCAGGGCTACACTATTCCAAACACACTAAATAAAATTCCTCTAACTGTTCCTTCATAATAACAAACTCTCTTTCTTTCTTTATTTTCTTTAATACTTGAAAATATTGTTCCTGAACTTTGAACTGTACCCTGTGCATTTGACCCATGGTGATAGAAAGCTTAAAAATCCCTGTATCAGCCTGGTGGAATAGAATGATTAAGAATTAATTGAAAAAATTCCTTTACCCTGTGACTTGTGATTTTTGGAGCTCCTTCTGCTTGTAAGGGCCATCTCCACTGTGGACCTTCCTTTCAGGTTCCTATGTGTCCCGCGTGGGCACCATTTGCCATGGGCTGCTCAGTGTCCAGCACTTAGCATGATTCGGAGACGTGAATAAGAAACGACCAGGCCATGTGGGTAGCTCAAGGAAGAACCACGAACTCCCTAAAGGTGGCATTTTCTTCTATTTAGTTGAATACCCCAAGGCTCTGGAGAGCCTCCAGGGAGAGATCTATAGTCATCCATCCACACAGTTCAGTTTGCCCTTCGTTTTTTGAAGAGGACCAGTGACATCACAGGGTGATAGCTTGACTTGTTGGTGAATTGGATGGGTGTGAGGCAGAGCCATTAGTCTCCTCTCTCTTCCAGAGTCATTAAAGTCCAACAGCAGGACAGAGCTCATGGTGACTGGCAATGGCCCCAGATGCACCAAAGGACCTTGGCCTCTTTGATGTCTAACTTTCAGCACTCTACAGAACCTGCTTCAGTTGCCTTTGTGGCTGTTGGAATAAATTGTTCCATTCAGTCATTTGTCCAGGAAGTCTTCACATGCTTGGGGCAGACAACCCCTAACTCACCAATAGGTTTCAGGCATGTCAGTTATCTTTGAACTGTTTCAGCCCATTTGCTGAGAGTTTTACCAGTATAACCTCTGTGCATGCTCCAGCTTCTTGGAGCCACAGGTGAGAGTAGGGTCACCAGTTGGACACCCCAGGTGGATGAGCAGCCCTGAAAGTGGCTCAGCAAGCCCTCACACTGGAGGTGCTAGTCTTCCCTCAACACCCCCATCCACACAGTAAAGACAAGTAGATGACAAATCCCCAGGTTTCACTATGCATCTGAGTAGGTTCCCTTTGGAGCTTGTTCAATTCCTGTAGTACTTGGGACAGGTGGGATAGCTAGACAGAGCTGAACCCTGAGTGGAAAAAGAGGATGGAAATGAGTTGGGCTGCTCTCAGGAAGTTCCAAGGTTCTTTCACAGACCTCAGGCTTCCCATAAAAGCAAAGGTCTGTCTTTTCCATAGGTATGGCATGCTACTGGTTTAGATATGAAGCATGAGACCTGGGGCACCTTTGCCTCTGAATACCTGAAGCTGAGCCTCACAGTGGGCAAAGGGAAGGCATAGGGTGGGTGTGAGCAGTCTGCACCATCCCATAACCACCAGGTACCAAGGCTGTCACCAGCAATTATTCATGGGAAACAGGAGATGACCTTTTCATATGAAGGATGGCAAGTGGATGGCCGCCTAGGCGACTTGTGATGGCGAGTATCGAGTGGTCATGGATGAACATCGCGGATGGGCAGACTTCTGCTTGAATATCGGGGTCTGAGGCCGGCAGAGAACAGCGCTGACTGCGGGACTGAGGAGAGAAATGAGAAACTTTCGTCAAATATCCCAGCCCCCGGCTCCTGACTGACGGCTATCCCACACACAGCGGTCAGGGCTATACACCAGCCCGGAGCTCAGGCGATGGGGATGAGCCTGGACCGGCCAAGGGCGTTTGGCCCGCTGTCCATCTCTCCCTCTGACCTGCGCCTCCCTTCCCATCTGAAACGCGGGGAGAGCTCAGAACTCTCCATTCCCCTCACCTGCGCACCCCCAGCCAGACGCACGCTCTCCTGTGCCTCGGCGCTCCCAGAGACTGAATGTGGAAGCCACATGTCCCGCGGCTGGCCAGGCCAGGCTTCCCTCTGCCGCTCGCTATCCCTGGGAGTCACGGATCCTCCTAATTCTGCTCTGGCCGGGGATGTATCACACAGGAGTGTTGGGGGATGAACTGGGTTGGTAACACCTCCCAGGCCTGAGCGAAAGGGCCCGGATGACGGCTAAGCCCTGTGCACGTAGAAATTAAAGCATGGGAGCATGGGGGGAGTGACAGGCGCTAGGATGGGGGTTTGGCCAACTCCAGCTGAGAAGGTTCCCCAGGATAGCGAGATCTTGTAATAATAGCCAACATGTATACATGCCCACTATGCGCCAGGCTCAGCGCTAAGCCCTGTACACTCATTGTCTCATTTGGTCCTCTCCGCACCCTGCAAGGTGGGCACTATTATTATCCTTTTTTTTTGCTTTTTGGAGGGCAGTTGGGGTTAAGTAACTTGCCTGAGGACACGCGGCTAGGTTTTTATTTGTGTATGCTTTAAGTGTCTGAGGCTGGATCCGAATTCAGGTCCTTCTGACTCCAGGGCCGGCGCTCTATTCACTGCGCCACCTAACCCCTCCCCTCCCCCCCCCCGCCCATTATTATCCTTATTTTATAGATGAGGAGACTGAGGCAAACAGAGGTTAGGTGACTTGTGCAGGGTCTACCTGACTCCAGGCCCAGAGTGCTACCCACTGCACTATCTAGCTGCCCCATATTTTTTAATACTATCACTTTATTTAAATATATATGTATATATTCCCCCCATTACATATAAAACAATTTCTTAAGACTAAAAGTATTTATTTTTACTATTCAACATTCATATCCACATGATTTTTGAGTCACAAATTTTTCCCCCATCTTTCCCTTACCCCCACCCCAAAATAACAAGCCTACTGAATACCAGTTCCCCCAATCTGCTCTCTCTTATACCCTCCCCCATTACCCCCTAACTTTCTATTAGGGCAAGATGGATTTCCATACCCCTGTGCCTGTATATCTTATTTCCCAGTTGTAGGAAAAAAAAACAGAAAATTTTTTAAACATTTGTTGTTAAAACTTTTGAGTTCCAGATTTTTTTCCTTCTTCCCTCCTCACCCACCCCCACTGGGAAGATAAGTTATTCACTATAGGTTGTACATGTGTAGTTATGCAAAACATTTCCATAGAAGTTATATTGTGAAATACTAACTATATTTCCCTCCTTCCTATCCCTCCCCCCACTTATTCTATTTTTTCCTTTGACACCATCCCTTTTCAAAAATGTTTGCTTCTAACTACCCTCTCCCCCAATCTACCCTCCCTTCTACCATCCCCCCTCTTATCCCCTAACCCCTTATTTTCCTGTAGGGTAAGATACCCAATTGAGTGTGTATGTTATTCTCTCCTTAAGCCAAATTCAATGAGAATCAGGTTGTCCCATTCCCTTTCACCTTCCTGCTCTTCCCCTCCATTGTAAGTTTTCTCTTGCCTCTTTTATGATAATGTACCCTAATCTATCTCTTCCTTTCTCCTACCATTAAATTCCTTTCTCACCTCTTAATTTTATTTTTTAGACATCATCCCTTCATATTCAACTCATCCTGTGCCCTCTATGTATACACGAACATACATATGTCCACACTCACATATATATTTATATACACATACACCCTCCTATACATACATATATGTACGTATACATATATACACATATTTGTATATACACATATGTGTATACACAGATGTATACATGCATGCATACACACATACACATACATATACACATGTGTGCATGCATACATATATGCATGTACACATATCTATATACACACACGCACAACATATACATACATGTACGCACACATACATATGCACACACATATGTATTTTGAATGTATGCATGTGTGTGTACATATATGCATACATGCATGTCTACACATATACATATATATTCCCTTCAATTATCCTCATACTGAGAAAAGTCTCATGAGTTACAATTGTTGTTTTTCCATGTAGGAATGTAAATAGTTCAACTTTAATAAGTTCCTTATGATTTTTTTTTCCTGTTAACCTTCTCATGCTTCTCTTGCTTCTTGTATTTGAAAGTCAAATTTTCTGTTCAGCTCTGGTTTTTTCATAAAAAATGCTTGAAAATCCTCTATTTCATTGAATGACCATATTTTCCACTGTAGCATTATACTCAGTTTTTCTGGGTAGGTGATTCTGGTTTTAATCCCTAGCTTCTTTGACCTCCAGAATATCATATTCCAAGCCCTTGATCCCTTAATGTAGAAGCTGCTAGGTCTTGTGTTATCCTGATTGTGTTTCCACAATAGTGAAATTGTTTTTTTCTGACTGCTTACAGTATTTTCTCCTTGACCTGGGAACTCTGGAATTTGGTTATAATATTCCTAGGAATTTTCTTTTGGGATCTTTTTTCAAGAGGCAATCAGTGAATTCTTTCCATTTCTATTTTGTCCTCTGGTTCTAGAATATCAGGGCAATTTTGCTTGAGAATTTCTTGAAAGATGGTGTCTAGGCTCCTTTTTTGATCATGGCTTTCAGGTAGTCCAATAATTTTTAAATTATCTCTCCTGGATCTATTATACAGGTCAGTGGTTTTTCCAATGAAATATTTTGCATTGCCCTCTATTTTTTTCATTTGTTTGGATCTGTTTTATAGTATCTTGATTTCTTATAAAGTCATGAGATTCCAGTTGCTCCAATCTAATTTTGAAGGAGTTATTCTCTTCAGTGAGCTTTTGAAATTCCTTTTCCATCTGGCAAATTCAGCTTTTTAAGGTATTCTCCTCATTGGCTTTTTGGATCTCTTTTGCCATTTGGGTTAGTCTATTATTTTTCCTCTAAAGCAATTGGGGTTAAGTAACTTGCTCAAGGTTACACGGCTAGTCATTATTTATGTGTGGGTGCTCATTTTCTGAGGCCGGATTTGATCTCGGGTCATCCCAACTCCGAGGCCGGTGCTCTTACTCACTGCGCCACTTAGCTGCCCCTTTAGGGCAATTGGGGTTACATAACTTGCCCAAGGTTACATGGCTAGGTTTTTGTTTGTGTGGATTAAGTATCGGAAGCCGGCTCTGAACTCAGGTCCTTCTGACTCCAGGGCCGGCGCTCTATTCACTGCGCCACCTAGCCGCCCCTAGTCTATTTTTAAGGTGTTATTTTCTTCAGTGTATTTTTGGGTCTCCTTTAGCTGGCTGTTAACTCACTTTTCATGATTTTCTTGCATCATTCTCATTTCTCTTCCCAATTTTTCCTCCACTTCTCTTACTTGATTTGGAAAATCCTTCTTGAGCTCCTCCATGGCCTGTAACCAATTCATATTTTTCTTGGAGGCTTTTGATGCAGGAGTTCTCACTTTGCTGTCTTCCTCTCACTCAGTGTCTTGATCCTTTTTGTCCCTAAAATAGGACTCTATTGTCTGTTTGTGCTTTCTGTGCTTGCTCATCTTGTCAGCCAATTATTTGTTTGAGCTCTTTGCCAAAGTAGAACTGTGTTTCCAGAGTGGAGGGAGCTTTGTTCCTAATTGCTGCAGTTTTTGCAGCTGCTGGAGCTATTAGGAGGGCACCCTTTCTACAGCCCCCACATGCTCTGGCTCACTGGTCACACACCTCAGGACCACCACCCAAGAACTTGGTCCAGATCCAAGCAGGTTAAAGCAAAAGTGATCTGAATGGTCTCTTGGTACCCCTATGATCTGCAGGTCAGGAGCTCAGGAGGCATCCATGGGGTGGTGTCTGCACCCTCGATTCTTCTTGCCCTGGAGGCAGGAGCTGGAGTGCACTCTTCTATCCCCTCCTTTTCCAAAACAGAGTTCCACACTGACCTTTTACTTTGTCTTTGGTGTTTATGGATTGAGAAGTTTGGAAACCGCCACAGTTGCCGGTGATTCACTTTCCTGAAGTCTATTCTGGCCACAACTGGTTGGGCCACCCTGGGGCCAGAACTAGGTGGCTCAGGTGGGACAGCGATCAGCTCCCAGCTCAGTGTGATAGACCCTTCTTGTCCACCTTCTGGGCTGCCTTCAGTGGGAGATTTATTTCTCTCTTTCACTTTGTGGGTTCTGTAGCTCTAAAGTTTATTTAAAGTCATTTTTAACATGTATTGAAAGTATTTGGATCAGGAGCCCACACCAAGTTTGTGCTTCTACTTGGCCATCTTGGCTCTGCCCCCAATTTCTTCTTTTTTTCCCTTTATCAAATGCTTTATTAACTTCCAGTTTACATCATTCATTCCTGCAATATTTTGGGTTACAAATTTTCTCCCCATTTTCCCCCTACTCACCATGCCAAAATAGAGATCCTTCTATGGGATCCTCCTCCAATATTTTTGCAGCTGCTGGAGCTATTAGGAGGGCACCCTTTCTACAGCCCCCACATGCTCTGGCTCACTGCCTCCAATATGTTCTCTCCCATATCTTCCCCCATACCCCCTCCAATTTTCTAGTAGGGTACAGCAGATCTCTATGCCCCAGTGCATGTATATCTTATTTCCCAGTTACATGTCTACACAAAACATTTCCATAGTGGATATATTGTGAAAGACTGACTATATTTCCCTCTATGCTATCCCACCCCCACTTGTTCTATTCTCTATTTTGATTCTGTCCCTTTTCAAAAGTGGGTATTTCCAACTTCCCTTCCCCACCACTGTCTGCTCTCCCTTCGATCATCCCCCATCTCATGCCCTTCCCCGCTACTCTCCTGTAGGGTAAGATACCCTATTTAGTGTGTATATCATTCCCTCCCTCATACAAATTCAATGAGAGTAAAGTTGACCCATTCCCTTTTGCCTTCCTGTTCTTCCCCTCCATTGTAAACAGTTTTCCCTTGCCTCTTCTATATGAGATAATTTACCCCATTCTCTCTCTCCCCATCTCTTCTCATATATTCCTCTCTCACCTCTTAATTTCACCTTTTAAGTATCATCCATTCTTATTAAATTGATCCTGTGCCCTTTATCTATGTATACCTGTACACATATATACACACACTCACATATGTATTCATACACTCATATAGCCTCCCATATAGACATATATATATGTATGTGTACACACATAAACACACATACACATTTCTATTCCCTTCAACTATTCTCATACTGAGAAAAGTTTTTATCAGTTACAATTATTGTTTTTTCATGTAGGAATTAAATAGTTCAACTTTGATAAGTTCCTTATGATTTCTTTTCCCTGTTTACCTTATACTTCTCTTGCTTCTTGTGTCTGAATGTCAAATTTTCTATTCAACACTGGTTTTTTCATCAAGAATGCTTGAAAGTCCTCTATTCCACTGAATGACCACATTTTCCCTGGAACATGACACTCAGTTTTGCTGGGTAGGTGATTCTTGGTTTTAATCCCAGCTCCTTTGACCTCTGGAATATTATATTCCAAGCCCTTTGATCCCTCAGTATAGAAACTGCCAGGTCCTATGTTATCCAAATTTTGTTTCCACAATATTCAAATTATTTCTTCCTGGCTGCTTGTAATATTTTCTCCTTGATCTGGGAACTCTAGAACCTGGCTATAATATTCCTAGGAGTTTTCTTTTTGGGATCTTTTTCAGGAGGTGATCAGTGGATTCTTTTAACCTCTGTTTTGCCCTCTGGTTCTAAAACATCAAGGCAATTTTCTTTGAGAATTTCTTTAAGGATGATTTCTAGGTTTTTTTTTTATCATAGCTTTCAGGTAGTCCAATAATTTTTAAATTGTCTCTCCTGGATCCATTTTCCAGGTCAGTGGTTTTCCCAATGAGATATTTCACATTGCCTTCTATTTTTTCATTTGTTTGGATCTGTTTAATAATGTCTTGATCTCTCACAAGGTCACTAGCTTCCATTTGCTCCAGTCTAATTCTGAAGGAATGATTCTCTTCAGTGAGCTTTTGAGATTTTTTTTCCATCTGGCAAATTTGGCTTTTTAAGGCATTCTTCTTCTCTTTTGCCATTTGGGTTAGTCTGTTTTTAAGTTGTTATTTTCTTCAGTCAGGTTGGTGACTCTCATTTCATAATTTTCTTTCATCCTCATTTATCTTCCCAATTTTTCCTCCACTTCTCTTATTTGGTTTTCCAAATCCTTCTTAAGGTCCTCTATGGCCTGTAACCAGCTCATATTTTTCTTGGGAGCTTTTGGTGCAGGAGATCTGACTTCACTGTCTTCCTCCTGTTCCATGCTTTGATCCATTTTGTCCCCAAAATAGGAATGTATAGTTGGATTGCTCTGCTTGCTTTGTTTCCTTTGCTTGCTCAGGTTACCAATCAATTACTTGACTTTTGAGTTTTTTTGCCACAGTAGAACTCTGCTACCACAGAGGAGAGCTTTGTCGCAAAAGCTGGGGTTCTCTCAGCTGCTGGACATATTAGTTGGGTGCCCTCTCTGAAGCCTCCACATGCTCTGGCAGGCTGGTCACACACTCCAGGACAGCAATCCAGATCCAAGCAGGTTAAAACAAGAGCAATTACCCCTCAGGCTGGTTGCTTGGTCCCCCTACAATCTACAGACCAGGAGCTGAAGCTTATGCTTGGCAGCATCTGCATGGCTGTGGTGACTCAGTTGTTTCTCCCTCCAGGGGATAAAGGCTGGACTGCACTCCTGAACTACGGGATCCCAAAGTCCACACTGCACTGACCTCTCACTTTGTCCTTGGCCTCTATGTGTTGATAATTCCACAAACTGCCACAGCTGCTGGTGATCTAAAGTCCTGCCAGCCAGTGGCTGGTTGTGGCTGCCCTGAGGCTAAAACCTTGGGCTCCCAGAGTGCTGTGCTGGCCGCTTACTACTGGCCCACTGGACTGTCTTCAGTGTCTACAGGTTAGCTTCTCTCTGTCATTTTGTGGGTTCTGTTGCTCCAAAGTTTGTCTAGAGTCATTTTTTTCACATGAATTGGAGGAGGTGGAAACTGGAGCCTTGTGGAAGTCCTATTTCTATACTGCCATCTTGACTCCACCCCCTGCCCCCAATTTATTAAAACTTTAAAAAAAAGTTTTGAGTTTCATTTTTTCCCTCCCCCCTTCCCACTCCCCCTGTGCCATATTTCTAATTGAGATAGTGGGGAAATCACTGCACTAAGACTCAGAATTTCTGGTTTGAAGTCTCACCTCTGACATCTCCTGGGTGTGTGGCCTTGGAGCAGTCAGTGACTCCTCTCTGGGTCTGAACTCTTTCATTTAAATACTGGGGATAACAGGCCTTCCCTGCCCTGTCTCCTAGAGCTGCCCCATTGCTCTGGCCTGGCTCTTGTCAGTCAGTCAGGAGAGGGCCTGGGAGATGAGAAGGGCACTCAGCAGGGGACTGCCCTGCCAGATGTCTCCCCCACCTCACTCCTGGTAGGCTGGCCAGATTCCACCCTCGACAGTTGTCTCCTTGCTGTCCCAAGGTAGTAAGGCAGTTTTCCAGTGAGCTCTGAGCCATGAGCCGAAGTCCCTTTTTGTGCAGGAATTCTCCTGAAGCCAAAATCTGTTTCTGGTCATAGAGCATGTCTGGGGGAGCCAAAGAGGAAAGAGGGTCAGCTTCTGAAGTTTGGGGTGAAGGTGATGTGTCAGCAATCAGGGAGCATTCTTCGGTGGGGAGGCTGGTGAAGCTGCAGGCACAGAGGCCCTGTTCCAGGGTGGGGGGCAGCTTAATGTATTTCAAGTGTAAAGTGCTTTGCAAACCTTAGAGCTTTATGTAAATGCCTGTAAACGCTAGCTGTCATGGGACCCAGCCTGGTGCCTTACCCACAACTACAACTTTAGCTGCCACCTCCAGCCCCAGCTCAGCTTCCTGGTCTTCCCAGCTGGGCTAAAAGGGATTCTCCCTTCTGGTCACCTTCTGAAGACAGGGCCTCTCCCATCTAGTTCAAGTGGCCATTGTGTTATCCCATGGCCAGCGGCTGTTTGCAGCCCAAAAGAAAGATGCTAAAGTGAGGCTTTTGTGTTCAATAAAACTGAGAACCCCCCACCTGGGTCCCAGGCAGAGCCTCTGAATGAGGCCTCTAACCCATGGATGGGGCCCCCCTTCCCTCTTCCTCATCTTCTCTGTCTTACAAGAAATAGGAATATGAATAACAATATACAAATAAAATTACAAATATATGTAAACATATGTGGATTATATATACACATATAGGAAAAATATATAACCAACAATGGCTGATCAGGGCCTAGGAGGAGGCTGCTCCATAGCCACAAATGACCTGTACCTGTTAAAGCTCTGGCTCCCACCTACCTTTCCAAACCTGGCACATGCTCCCTCTCTTCCCACACTCCCCAGTGTAGCCAAACTGGCCTATGTGCTGCTCCCTCCATGCCATCTCCACTCTCCAGGCCTTTGCAGAGGCTGTGCCCCTGCCCCCAGTGCTTTCCCTCTTCCCCTTGGCCATTGAGAATCCCTCATCCTCCCTGAGGCCTTTCCTGGTCCTCCCACTGCTGATTCTGCCCACAACCAGTGGCCTTGTGTTTATTTTGTGGGTTTGGTGTTTTGTTTCTGGGAGCCTGGGTGTTTCCCGAGAGGTCGGGGACTTCTGTCTTTGTGTCTTCAGCTTATTGCAGGTGCCTGGCAAACAGTCGTCACTTAATAGATGCCTGATGATTGATTGGATGGAAAGCAGCCAGCCTCCCTTTGGATCTTGGTCATTGGATTTGGGCCTGACAAGGCCTTCTGGACGGCTCCTCCAGGGGCAGCCAGGAGTCCCGGGAGAGTTCCTGGGCCAGGGGCCAGCGCCCCCGGTCTTTGTGGGTCCCCAGGCCGCCATCCGCAGGAAGGATGCCGGAGGATGCCTCCCCAAGCAGGCGTGGGGATGGAAGGGCCCTGGCTAGATCGGGAAGAGCTTTGATCCGGCTGAGTGATTTGTTTGATAATATTCCGCAGGAGAGAAGAGAAAAAAGGCCAGCCCCGCTTTCGGAGTTTGTTAAAGCGCCCCAGCGGCTCTTTTTGTGGCTCTGACTCTACCCTATACGGTGGTTCTACTTTTAGGAGCTGGGTTGCCATGGCAACGGGATGTATTTTTTGTTAAATATAGCAGCTGTTTCGGCTTGGCTCCCCCACCCCCCAAATGTCCTTCTGGACGAGGAAGGCGTTTTGCCTTCCCAAAGCCCTTTGGATGTTCCCCGTAAACAGAGAGGAACGAAACACGACTCATTCTTGGCCAGAAGCTAGAATCAGCCCAGAGGGCAAGGGGCTCTTATAGTGAAGTCCACCCTGCTTCTGGAAGGCAGCAGAAGCCTTTCCAGGGAGGGCAGCTGCCCTGGCCAGAGGCTGGACCGCAGAACCCTGGGCCTGGAGTCCGAGGAACTCGATTTGAATCCCAACTCTGTCCCGGTGTGGCTTTGGCTAAGTTGCTCTGGCCCCTTCAGGATCCAGAGTCCTCACCTGGACCAGAGGACAGTCATAAATCTGCGACTTTAAGACTTGTGACCTTGGCCAAGTCCCTTCCTCTGGGATGTGAGGGTGGCAGCCGGGGTGGTTAGCCTCAGTGCCAGGTTCTGCCTCTGAGGGCCCCAGCAGACCCCCCCCAAGACTAGAGTTTGCAGTGAAGGCGCTAGTCTACACTGCACAGAGTTCCTTTACTTGGGACTCCCATAGGTCAGTGAAATAACCAGAGGCCTGGTCCCTATCCCCAAGGGTGCCCTCAGACGTTAAACTAGGCTCTTTTCCCTTGCAACTGTGTGACCCTGACCCAGTGCCTTCTCCTTCACATGTCTCAGTTCCCTCTTCTGTAATCTGTGAGAGTGGGAGCCTGTGAAGATACAGGTTCAGAGACAGAGAGGGTAGGCACGGGGTGTGGGGGGAGGGCGGCAGTGTCCTTGGATGCCTGACTTGGGGCACCAGCCAGGGGCTGTCCTGGGATTGATGTAGGCCAGCCTCTTGTGAGCACCGAGCCACTGGAGAGTTCTTGGAAGGCAGAAAAAGTCACTGTCTGTATTTTAACAGGGGAAGGATGAGGTTGCTGAGGATTGATCTTCTGGTGTTTGGGGGAGGGGGCCTTGGGAAGGGAGGATGTGGGTGGGGAGCAGAGGGCTGCTGTTACACCTTCCCTCCCCAGCCCGCTCACTTGGCCATTACAGGGAGCAAAGCTATCAATATCTCGAGGGGAGGCCATTAGGTCACCAAGGCTGGACTTGATTGACGCGCCCCCTCTTCCTGGTCCTGCCCCCCAGGGAGCAGAGGGCTACTGACCTCACAGAATGGCATCGGCTTCTGGCCTCCTGGGAGCATGAAGACCCCAAGGGGATTCCCACAGAAAGGACAAGTCCAGCCATACTGGGTTGGTGATAAAGGTGATCTTGGCTGAATTATACAACAAACAAAAGTCCAACATTTTTCCTCATTTTTAATATCAGACTCTCCATGGTCCCATTTGGGGTTTTCTGGGCAGAGACACTGGAGCAGTTTGTCATTTCCTGCTCCAGCTCATTTTACAGATGAGGAACTGAGGCAAACAGGGTGAAATGACTTGTCCAGGGTCAGAGAGTTTGTTAAAGCGCCCCAGCGGCTCTTTTTGTGGCTCTGACTCTACCCTATACAGCTGGGAAGTATCTGAGGCTGGATTTGAATTCATGAAGATGAGTCTTTTTGATTCCAAGTCCAGCAGCCCCTAGCTGCCCCTGTCAAAGGTCAGTTCTGAATTAGGCAGCCTAAGGGAAGTGACCAGGCCATGGAGAGGAATCAGGGGGCCCGAGGAAAAGTATGCCAGAGAGCTGGGGGGCCTGGGTGAAAGGCCATCTCTGCTGTGCACTGCCATGACCTCCCACAAAGCCAACCTGTTCTGGCCTCTGAAATCTCCCCCAGCCGCAGGGTGGGGCTGCCCTGCTCTGCAGAGCCGGATAAGGGGGGCTGAATTCAGAGGCAGGAGCCTGGACTCCACCTCCGGTGGTGCTTGAGAAATTTCTCCTGGAGCCTCAGCTTCCTCATCTGTTAAATGGTGAGAATTGTCCTGTTCCACTGACCTCAGGTGACGACTTCGAGGGAGAAGGGCTGGAGCCGACGGGAGGCCACGCTGAGCTTTGGGCCGTCTTCTCATCAGTGTTTCTGACACATGGGGGTGCCCTAAGAATGCCCGTTGTCCTGACTTGACTTGTCAGCTGAGGAGACCTCAGGGTCATCTCAAGCAACTGTGAGAGGCCTGGGGTTCAAAGCCCCTCCATCCCAGGTGCAGACGGGTGAAGCTTGTCACTTCCCTGAAGTTCCCTACAGACCCCTCTCCTGACCACATGGCCTCTGATCTGAGGTCACCAGCCTCAGGAGGGCATGCCAAGTGAGCCCCCGCCCCAGGCAGTCAGCCGGTGAGCATTTATTAAGCTCCTATTGTGTGCTAGGCTTTGTGCTAAGGACTGGGGGTACAAAGAAAGGTAAGAGGCAGTCTCTGCTCTTTAGGAGCTTACGTGTGTGAGTCTGTGTGTGAGAGTGAGTGTGTGAATGTGTGTGTTTGTGTGAGTGTGTATGTGTGTACACAGAAGGCAAAAAAGCCATATATGGGATAAATTGGAGGGAGTCAACAGAAAGAAGAGGGAAGGAAGACATTGGAATTGAGGGGAACCAGGGAAGGCTCCCTAGAGAAGGTGGGATTTTGGCTGGGACTTGAAGGAAGGAAAAGCAGGGGCCAGAGATGAGGAGGGAGAGCATTCCAGGTTTGGAGGGACAGCCGGTGAGAACGCCTGGAGTTGGGAGAGGGAGGCCCTGGGTAAGAAAAGCAACAGATCTTGGGGGAGAGGAGCAGGGAGGAATATGGGGTGAGAAGGCTAGAAAGGTTGGGATGGTGTAGGTCCTAAAGGGCCTTGAATGTCAAATGGAAACTCTGTTTAATCCTGGAGGTGATGAGAACCCTTGGGGCTTGCTGAATGGGACAGTGTCGGGTCAGACCTGAACTCTGGGAAGATCCCTGGGAGAGCTGAGCCGGCTGAAGAGACTGAGGCAGGAGGGTGTGAGGTGACCAGGGCCGGCGCTGGGCTGGAGGTGCCAGACCAGAGGCGTGGCAGAGTAGAAGGGATGGCTCTTGGCAAGATGGCACAGGTAAGAGTGAGGACCCAAGGAGGGGAAGATTTCTTTGGGAAATGGAATTGCCTCCAGGCATCTGGAGATGGGAGGTTGAAGGTCAGCCTGGTGTTGAGGGCTGCTATGTGGGTCTGTGAACCCAGAGGAGCAAAAGGGATGGCCAACAGCTCAGTGCAGCTGGAGAAGGCCGGCCCTTCCTAGGCTGTGGGCGCTGTCACTGGCAGACAGCACAGGGAAGGGCACTACAGCAGTGCTTCATCCATGGATGGCTCTGGATAGCCTTGGAAGGGCCCTGCTCTCTTAAGGAATGTGCTTCCATCCCCACCCAGGGGTGCCTGGTTTAGGAGCTGGCTGAGGTGGGCTTGCACTTCCCAGATACATGCCAACAGCCAGGCTGGCAGTGAGAGGCATGGGAGGTGGAAGGTGTGCCCACGACGTGCCCTGGGCAATACACCAAGCAGAGGCTGGCCTCTGGGGATCTCAGGGCTGCCCCCACTGTCCGGGAGGGCCGAGGGCTTTTCCCCTGTGTTGGGGGATTTCTGGTTACAGCAGCCTCCCCCCACCCACACCAAACCCGACGGAGGAACTAGTACTTTGCTGATTCTCATCTGCTTTTCCAGGCACCTGGAACATTCTGTCCTTCCCAAGAGAGCAGGATGTTCAAGGCATACACAGTCCCCTCCAACCTTCTTCACATGAGCTCATTGCCAGGGCCTGCCTGTTCTGTTCCTTAATCCTTTGAATGGTTTGGGGTGGGGGGGGGTGGAGGAGGGAAACCAAGTAGGGCTCGCTTTTTTCTTCCTCATTATGGATGTACATACATGTGTGTACATGCGTGTGTACATGTATTATACACACATGCATGTACATGTACGCTTGTGTGTGCACATGCTAGTGTGCTTGCACTGGCCATGATCACTCTGTGATTGCCTTTCCCGTGGCAGCTCTGATGATTTTTCTCATGAACACAATAGCCATTTAACCACCCTCTGTCTGGCCTTCTTGTCAAGCATGGCCTGCCTTCTCTGCTGTGGCTATCTGGGAAATTACCTGCCAGAAGGCATTTTAGCCAGGGTCGAGTATGGGGATAAATGACAGGCCCTGTCACATGGGGGTGCAGGGGGGTGTCGGTCCAGGCTCAGAATCCCCACAAGTCCAGAGCTGGGTGGGCGCTCCATGGCCATCTCTCTGCACCATTACAGCCTGCCTTGTCAGGGGCCCTCTGCCCTGGGCTTGGCATCCTGTGGTAGGTCCCTATGCTTCTGGGCAGCTCCCCATCCCCCCACTGCTGCTCTAGCCAACCTTTCCTCATGAACCAAAGTTGCCCCACTTTCCAGCTTCCAAGTTCCCACTGTCCGGTCCTTCACAGCTTCAATAGTAATGCAGCGGCATGACCCCCATGGCCTGGGGCCAGAGGGAGGAGATGTGAGTTCAGAATCCCAGCGGTGCCTCATGGGTGATCACCAGCGGCCTCTACTCCTCCATTTGTTCGGCTCGAGGTAGCATCGGGGGCACCCCTAGCTCCAGTCCTCGGTTCCTCAGAAGAATGGGGCTGCATGTGAGGTACTTTGTGGGTCTGCAACCCCTCAAAGCCATAGCTCCCAAGCTCCTGCCAAGGTACTTCCTTTCACTGGGTGACAGGAGACCTGTAAGTTCAAAATAAAGGTGCTTAATCAATAAACTACTAAGAAAAATATGAATGTCCCCCCAGCTCGGCAATCCTCTCCCACAAACATATAGCATCAGTGAGAAGAGAGAGCATGACCAGGGGGTATATGTGGAGACACATGACAGGAAGCATGGCCAGGGCACCCAGAGGAGACGTGGGGCCCTGGGGGTGCAGCATAGAGAGAGTTGGATGGAATGGCCCTGGAGGTTGTGCCAGCTCAACATCTCTGATGCTGTGTGGAGCTGAGGTGTCTGGAACATGGGAGCTATTGCCTCTGAAGGACAGTGGAGAATGGCTGGTCCTTTTCTGACCAGACTTGCTCCTCACTGGTCTCCCAGGACCTGCAGCCTCTGTCTCCAGATGGTGCCCTTTGGGGTCCTCAGCTGAAGCACTGCCTGTTCCCCATTAGAGGGGGAGGGCACTGCTGCCTTTTTGAGCTTGGAGCCCGGAGCCTTGGACTTCAGCTCTTTTCTTGTGAAATCTGGCCCTTCCTACACCTGGAGCTCAAGCTTGGAAGCAACGTCCATGAGCAGAGCAATCCTTTCAACCCCAGAATCACAGCTGTGTGTGGCTTCCACCACCCCCACCCCCAGCCCCAAAGGAACATCTTCACCTCCTGCCCCAAGGACCCAATGTGCCTTGGACGTCGAGTCCTAGACTTAGGTAAAAAACATATAGACCAGCTCCCTCATTTGGCAAACAAGGCAACTGAGTCCCAGAGAATTCAGTGACCAGGGTCCAATCCCCTCAGTGGACTATGATGATGGAGCTGGACTTGAGCCTGGATCTTCTGGTCAGGGCCCTTCATGTTGCACCCCAAAGCCTCCATGACCAGTTGACCATCTTGCTCATCCAGGGCTCTTGGGGTGGCCCTAGGCAGTCTTGGCAGCTCTTCCCTCCCTCAGCCATCTACCTGCCTTCCATCATCCCAGAAGCTCCCCTCTCTGGGCCTCTTGCACACGCTCAGAGAAGAGACCAAAGAGGGCCGGGGTCCTAGACCTGGGATCCAGCAGCTTGACACTGCTATCATTGTTGTATGCTTTGATAACGGCATGTATAAGTGATTGCTTTCTTCTGGAATCCTGTGTGCTTCATTTCATGCAGTGACAAACCTGGTTCTGGGAGGGGGTCCAAGGACTTCTCCATGCTCACTACCCGAGGGACCCAGGCCACACTGAAGAGCTTAAGAACTGCAAACCTGGAGGAAGGGCAAGGCCCCTGCCAGGAGACTCTCAGACCTCGCCATGTGGCCTTGGCCCAGTCACATTCCCTCCTTCCTCCTCTGTCAATTAAGGAAGCTGAATCAAATGATCTCCCAGGTTCCACGTGTTCTAAAAGTTCACAATCCAAAGCTTCCAGGCCTCTTCAAGTTCTAGCATTCATTTGCTCTGGGGCTAGAGCTGAGCAGAGAGGCTCCAGAGAGGCCTTAGAGACCTTGGCACTGTCCCCAGTTCATTGTGTGAGGAGGAGCATTATTATGGACAATAACAAAGTCCAGCATCTCTATATGTTCCCAAGACCCTTTGCAAATGCATTTGATCCTTGTGACCAGGTGCTGGGGTTATCCTCATTGTGCGTCTGGTGAAACTGAGGCAGGCAGAGGCCTAGGGGCTGGGCCAGGATTGGCCAGCCGGGAAGCTCTAGGGGCAGGATTAGACCCTGGTATTATCCCAGCTGTGCAGGTGCAGTGGAAAGCATTGTGGGCAGTCAGTCAGAAGCCTGTGATCAAAGCCTCAGGACCCGGGAGACCCAGGGGAAGGGCCCCATGTCCTTGGGACCCCAGCTCCCTCTGCGGTCAGACGAGGGGCTGGGTCACACTCCGGCCTCTGTCCTCCACCTGTTAATTAAGGAAGCTGCACTAGGTGACCTCCCCCGTCCTTTCACTCTGCTTCTGTGATACCAGCCTGTTGAGACTCTGGCCTCATGGGCACCCATGGGGAAAGAGAGAGAGGTCATAGAAAACTGGGGGTACCAACATTCTCTAGACCTTTCTCTTTTCAGGTTTTATCGACGGCTTTTTTGTCTACTTTGCATCCATTTGCAAATTTCCCTTTGTTTCCCTGCACTTAGAGCCATTTTTTGTAATGGAGGAATGGAGAGACTAAAAAGTGGTTCAGGAAAACTTACTGACATCCTCTGGATCTGATAGTGCATTCAGTGTTCCTTACCCATAGGCTCCTACCCCTTTTTCTGTAGTTTTCAGAAGATTTTCTCCTGGGATGGGGAAGCAGGGCAAGGAGATGACTTGAGGTAGCCAGAAACAGAATGGGCAACTCGGTGACTCCGTGGCTAGAGCACCAGGCCTAGAGGCAGGAAGGGTCACTGAACAGGGAGGGTGTTGCCAGTTGTTGCATCTTCCAAGGAAACTTGAACAATATTAATGTATCCACAAAAGACACCTCTTTGCACAAATACCAGGAAAGCGGCATCTTGCTGTGTGGCGTCTATCCTTGGCAAACAATGCACCCAGCAGGATCATTGACCCACCAGCTCTTGAAATGAATTGTGAGGTGACCAGGAAGGGGTCCGTGGGAGAGGACCATTGTCCAAAGTCTGCTCACCCCCTCCCCCTTCCATCACCAAAGGGCCCTGAACAGGTTTACAGACAACTCTCACATGAAGAGTGTATAGATGGGAGAGTAGATGGCAGGTCAACAGTTATTGATATTTTCTCCAAAATCTTATTGATTTTGGAATCATTAAATTCTAAGATTTTTTCCCCAAGTTGTGATGTCCTCCGCTCTTTTAGACACCTTATAAATCTGTCCCTGGATTCCTTCACCAGTTTGTAGCCTCCAGCAGGAATCCCTCTCTCTATACTTGGCCCTTGTCTGGCGGCTTTTCCCATCTCTGTATTCTTAAGGACATTTCTACTTCTTCTGTAATCACCCAAGGGACTGTAATGTTAGGACCCAAGGGTTCTAATCCTTGATGGAGAAAGATTGTTGAAGCAATTTCTGCAGATCTTTTCCATTTTTCTTCTTCCTTTTCCGTCCTTGGATGCCCTTGGGGTGAGTACCTTGCCAAGTTTACTTGTCTGGTTCTACCCTCTGCTGCTTCTCTATGTTTTGTGAGATGATTCTGTCCATAATTGCCCACCATCTTTAGTAAGATTTTACATATTCTAGCCCAGAGTTGCCTTTGGAAGTCATCTCTCTTGATATGACAGATAAGCCAAATGTCTGCTGCGGGTGAGGTACTTACAGGGCTCTTTTGATCTCCTTGTAGTAATTAATTTATGTCACTAATTGACATTGGCTTAACTTTGGAATGAAATCTCGAGAGTTGGTGTCAATGGCACTTTCGTTATCCATTTCCCTCAGAGCAGATTCTGAGGACTCGAGGCATTGACTGGTGAGAGAAAGGGACAATGAGCCAGCAACGTGGTCTCTCAACCTGCCAGTTACCACTCCCTGGGCCTTAGGGCCTCCCCTTTAGGAGGGCAGGGCGAGGTCCACTAGGGAACCTAGGCTCAGAGAGGCCAGAGGCTCTCAGGGGTTCTTGGGCACCTGGATGAGCCAAGCTGGACTTCAGCAGAAGGGCTCCTCAGACTCTCTCCTGACCCCAAACCCCCCATGCCACAACTACAAGGAATATTTCCCGATGCCTCCTCCCTGGAAGCACCTACACATTTGGGAGTCAGTTTGTCAGAGACCCACACTGTGAAGAACCTTTCTTCATCTATATCTTCCCTTGGTTCTTCCTTCAGGGAAACTTCTAAAGTAAGGTGGGGAAGCTGCAGCCTTGAGGCCACATGTGGCCCTCTAGGTCCTCAAGCTCAGTCCTTTGACTGAATCCAAACTTCATAGAACAAATCCTTTTATTAAAGGAAACAGCACTTGAGGACCTAGAGGGCCACATGTGACCTTGAAGCAGCAGTCCCCCACGCCTGACCTAGATGTTCATTAGGAGCCAGTCCTAACAGGAGACCAACTGGGCAGGGCAGGACAGGGACCATCCACAGGGCTATAGTACAACTTCCCCAAAGCAACTGGCCTTTAGCATCCCAGACCAAGTGTGCAGGCTTCCAGAGTGGAAGGGGAAGAGTTCTAGATCAGGATGCAGATTCTGCCCCCAGCTCAGTGATCTGCAGCAGGTCCTTCTCTTTCTGGACCTCAGGTCCCTCCTCAGGAAAGGGCTTGATGCTGTCCTCAAGCTCTAGGTGCTATGGCTTAGGAAGCAGTCAAAGGTGAGCTATGTGCATCCCCATTCAGCCCTCCAAGAACCCCAGTGCCTTGTGTAAGGCCACACTTCTGATGATCTCTAATTCCAAACTCAGCAGTGCTTTTTCTATTACCAGGGGTGCCAGGAACCAGGTCAACTATTTGCTTCCATCATGGTCATCAGAAAGATATTGTGCTTTAGGATTCTATTTTTAACATTAAAAGAAAATGGGGTAGTAGAACTTCAGAGCTGGAAGGGGTCCCTGAGGTCATCTCTTCCGATTCATATGGGAGTGAGAATCTTCTCCAGAGCCCCCCAAAAGTGGATCCAGCCATGGGGAAGGGGGAGCCCATGCCTGACTGGGGAAGCCATGCCACTAGGGGATGGCTCTCAGTGTTCTTGCATTATCCTCCAAACACATTTCTTGATTGACTGCGGTGTGTCTCCAAAGACATACAAAGAGAATTCCATAGATGGAATCCAGTTAGCCTTTGAGTTAACCTAAAAGAGAAGATGCATTCCTACTTCTAAAAAATTGGCTTCGGTGCATAGAGCTGATAGAGATGAAGATTGGGATCCCACCTTACTGACCACTGGCCATCAGATATGGAGGCTGTGCTTATCAGCACAAAATCAGGTGGCTCCAAGCAAAACTCTTGAAAGGAATAAATATTTCTTGAGTATGCTGAATGAACTCCAAATGCCATTGGTGAGCAGCTCAGAGCTGAGGGGGCTGGAGGAGTTTGGGTTCTGAGGGAACAGGACCAGCACACAGTAAGTGTTTGGTACATGCTCAGTGCCTAGATGATGGTCAGGGAACGGCTCATCATAGGGTACACTTTACAAAACCCATAAGAATAAGTTTCCTCATAATTCTTATACTCAAAGAAGGACATTATTTATGTAAGTGAAGGCTATTTTCATTTAGTTCAAAAACCTCTAAGAGAAAAAGTGGTGAAACAGGGAATAACTTAATTCGGTGAAAACTCACTGTATTTGGAAAGGCACATTAATCTGTGCTTTTCTCAATATCCACTTTCAGGGTGAGGCATTTTAATAACGGTAATTACTGGGCTGAGAGTGAAGATAAGCAGTAGGGAGCAGAGATTGTGCTGACCCACATTTGCACCTGTTGACATTCATCGTGCTGTGCTAGAAAAGGGAAGGGAGAGAGAGCTTCTCCTCCTGACAGCACCCATCCACCCATGGGCCTCTGCTGCTTTGGATTCTGGGCACTCTGGCTTTTGGCAGAGGCTGGACTTTCTGAGATAGTTTCTTGTGAGTCGGCTTGGTCTGGCTGGAGCATTGGCTCACATGGGTCCTCATTAAGGACTGCTGAGTCCTTGGATAAATATTCCTGAGACAAGCCTTTGCCCAGGTTTTGGTCATTTCAGGCAGGGTAAGTCAATCATAATTCAGAAACATTTCTTCAGCTCCTGTTGACAAAAAGAAAGACCCTTCCCCCCCCCCCATTCCCCCGCCCATATATACCAAAATTTTGTCTCATATATATATATTGGAAAACCCATGAATGGTCACAAAGTGAAGTCTGCAAAGCCAATATACCCTATGGAAGGAGCAACAACAATGGAAATGGGGCAGATATGGGAAGAAACCTCCTTCCCCCTTGTACAGGGGTGGAGCCCCACAGGTGTGGAACACAGCATACAAAGAGAGACTTCTGTGTGTTGTGTTTGGGTGGATTTGTTGAACTCCGAACCACCCCCTTTATTTGCAGTGAGGGTATGGCTCTCCGGGAGAGGTATTGGGGAATGTCGGTGATGTAGAAACAAAGGACCAGTAAAGTTCTTAATTTTAAACTGCTCCTTGGGGTGATTGTTACAGAACTCACCACCCCTATTTTACCATCAGGAAATGGGAGGTTCTGAGAGGCGGACTCACCCATGGTCACATAGCCAGGAAGCATCAGAGATTTGAGCCCTTGGCGGCATCCTGTCCACTAACCCTAAATACTGCCTCTCTGATGATGATGGGTAAGGACACTGGCATCAGGAAAATCTGGGTTCCAGTGCCAGCTCCACCACTTATGGGATCTTTTCCTCCCTGTCAGCATCAGTCACCTTATTTACAAAATGGAAACCATGCTTGCATTAAGGTTGTTATTGGAAAAATGACTTAGAATGGGACGTTAGCATGTGCTCTCCAGGCCTTCTTCGATTTCCATGCTGATTCTCTCTCGTTTTAGCTCTGGCTCCACAGAAATAGTGCCAGATGACTTGGTCCCTTCCTTCACTTTAGCGTCAGGTCGATAGAATTTGTTCATTGATTGACAGACATGTGTTGAGCCCCAACTCTGTACAGGCCACAGTCCTGTGGATGAATAGAAGATAACACGAGTCCTCAGGTAAATTTCAAAATTGACAAAGATCACAAATCAGGTCACCTGGGACCAGGGCTCATGAATGGGAAGGGGCGTCAGAGGGCATCTAAGCCAGCATGCATTTTGCTGATGAGGACTGAGGCCTATAGTCACTCAGCTGGTTTCAGAGATGGGATCTGAACCCAGGCCTCCCTTTTGCCAAAGCCAGAACTCTGCCTGATACAAAAGGATGCCTCTCCAATATGAACAAAAATGAAATCTGAATGAGAGTCAGATGACACGGTCTCACTTATGGCTGCCCTCAGCTTGTCACTGATTACACTCATGGGCAGACTTGGGGCCATTGGCCTCACCCCAGGTACACCCTCTCCCCACATATGTACCAGTGCAATCTCAGGGCTGTGCCAATAAGATCTCTACATCTGCTAAGGCCTGGTCACTTCAGCCCCTCCATGTGAGAAGGGTCCATGGGAGCCATCCTTTAGGATCCAGTAATCATTTGATCTCAGTGAGCAAAGCAACAGTGGCCTGTCTTCTCTGCCTAACCCTGAGCTCTCACCCCCTCCAAGTCCTGAAGACTCCCATGTTCCCTCGAGCTGTCTTGCTCACATTCCCCATTCTCCCCCTCAGCTTATCCTCCTCCAGGCCACTCATTCAGTTCCATTCACCTTTGTTCACTTTAGGAGCCTCCCCACCTCCCCCCTGGCCCCAGACCAATGCTGAGACGGACACCCACACTCTTCTAGAGCACTGTGTCACAAAGACACAGGCTTTATTTCCAACAGGACCTTCTCCTATTAATACTAGAATGAGAACACAGCAGCATCTTATTATATTCCAAGTGGAGGGTCAAGGGAAAGGCCATGGCTGCCCTAATGTGAGCCTGCCTCTCTTCTCCTTGTAGATTCTGGGCAAATGGGAATTGGTGCCTGTGAGATGGTTTGCTTGTTCTTCCCCAGAAGTGACTCCTAAAATGTTCAGTAGACTTCGGGAAATCCCTTTGTATCCTTGGGCTTCAGTCTCCTCATCTATAAAATGAAATGGCTGGGCTAGGCTGCCTCTGACATTTCTTCCAGCTTTGGACTTAAGATCATCTGCATTGTTAAAAACTTCCCTGACTTACCCATTATTCATCCAAAGCACCATCTGAGATATCTACACTAAAAGATTAACTCAACAGGCTTTTTGTTCAGATGTCTGATCTAATTAATCAGTTAATTAACATGCATTTATTCTGAGCCTACTAAGTGCCAGAACCTATTTTGAGTCCCAGGGATACAAAGATAAAGCAAAATAATTCACTGCCCTCAAGGAGCTTACATTCTAATGGGGGAGATCATATGTAAATAACTAGTCATATACCTGATAGATACACAGTAGACTTCACAGGGGAGCATGAGAAGTTGGGGAGACCAAGAAAGATCTACAGCAGAGGGTGTTAGAATTGAGTCTTGAAGCCGGACATTCTTAGAGGTGGAGATGAGGAAGGAAAGCGGTCTATGAGTGGGGGACATATGGAGAGAAGATGATAATAACCGCTAGTAATAAATGATGATGTCTAGTAGGTCCTCATCAGAGTCAGGCATGTGTTCACACTTTACATAACTGAGAAAAGAGGCACCCTGAGGTGCCTCTTAACACATTATAATGTGGTTTTGGGTAAATAAAATCAGAAAAGAGAAATCAGCCTATATTGAGAAGACATAATAAAGAAACAGTTGGTGTATGTTCAACAGAAATAAGAAAGAATTCTTTCTCTGTAAGACCCCAGGGCAATGGGGGGGGGGGGGAGAGAGAGAAGGGAGGGAGCCCACTGAGGGTTGGAGGGTTTTTCTACCACATCTATTTCATCTTTTGATTGAATGCACCATCATCTTCCTTCCTAACAAAACCAGTAGATGATAAGTTAGACAAAGAAATGAACTTTTCTGCCTTCTTTTTCACTTCCACTTTGTTCCACAAGGAGAGGTTACCCACACAGCTTTAATCTTTCCCTTCAGAAACCCTGAAGTCTGCACCAGACACCTTTTGATTCCAGATATTCAATCTGAGGAGCACTTATCCAATCAGGCCACAGGAAACTCAATTCCATCCTCATCTGTTCTTTCAGAAAATCAAGACAACTTTTCACAGAGGCGCCTCATTGCCAGAGTCAAGCATACACTTGCCTGCAGGATCCTGAGGCTTAAAGATAATCCCAAAGCACCAAACTCCCTGCGGCCCATCTGCCAACCACCTTGACTGGAGAGGTACAGCAAGTTCTGCCAAAGGACTCAGTATTTATTTATAGGAGGATCTTTTATTTCTGCCACGATAAAGCACACCTACCCTGCCCCAGCTGCTTCCCTACTTTCCTTATCTGCAAACGAGGGGGCTGGGGTACATGATCTCCAAGGTAACTTTCAGCTCCAAATCTCTTGATCCTTGGGGCCATCTGGAGGGCCTGTGCCCCTCCCCAGGCTCTGTAGAGCAAGGCTCAGTGCATTAGATAACCAAGGGCCTCTGGGCCCCAGGGGATGTCAGACAATGACTCCAGGAACCACAACCAATTACATTATGCATAGAAAGACTCCTAGATCTCGGTCTTTAATCTGGAAGGGACCTTTCAGGTCTTTAAGCCCCACCCTCTTATTGAACAGATGAAATAACAGTCCTGGGAGAAGCCGGGAGTGACTTTCCCAAGTGGCAGAGATAGGATTCAGACTCAGACCCTTCTTCCACTGCAGTAAGACATATATGATTATGTCACAGGACCCCCAACTAAAGCTTATGGAATGTGAGTCTGAGGGTCTAGGCTTCCACTGGGAGGCAGTGTGGTACAGCAGAAGAAGACCTGGCTCTGAATTAGGTCTGGGTGCAAGTCATACCTCTGAAAACCTTGGCCACCTTTGAGCACCACTCCCCTTTGCAGGCTTCACTTTCTTCCCCTACAATTCGAGGGGATCAGACCAGATGGGTTCCCAGGTCCCTCCCAGCTCTAAGTGTGTGGTCCTCAGTGGCCTCAGCTTCCTCTTGGGACCCTCTAGTTTTACAACCAGGATGGTGGCCCCTGGCAAAGCAGAGAACAACCTCTCCAGAGTGTCTCTCCCTTCCAGTGTTTCACTCCCTTCCAGCTGATCTTGTGCTGGGTAGAACCAACCCTCTTAGGCTGGTCCTGTGGCACTCCTTGCAGGCCAGCTTCTCCGTTTCAGCAGGGACCTCCACGGGGCCATGAGGAGGAACCTTGACCGAGGCCCCAGAAAGTGGTAACTGTGAACCCAAGCTCAGCCCTGTTCACCACAGCCCTTGTGCTGTTCTGCATGGTGGGACGCCTCCCGGATGACGCATTAAAGAAGACAACCTTGTCCTTCCGTGACAAATGGGCATCTGCTGCCAAGACACTCCTTTGTCAACGTCTTTTTGTCCCCCTAAGTTTCATTCCCCACATACTTTTGAGTCCTTGTGAGAACCTTCTTTAAAAGTTCTTGGCCTCAGTCAGCAGAGAATGCCGCCGCCGGGAACCTGTGGTGCTCGTGGGGAGCCGATGTGCTCAGGCCTCAGTGGTGGGGGCTCACAACTGATGTCTTTGGTATGTCTTAACAATGCTCAACGGGTGATCTGCGGCTGTAGGTCCAGAAAAACTCAGACTGTGGAAGCCAAGGCAGCAGCCATGAGAGCAAGGGGTCCATTGTCACTTGCAGAAGGCACAAATGCTGCCTTTAGAATCCTAGGACCTAAGTTCAAATCCTGACTCTGCCATTTACAGGTGAGGAAACTGAGGCCCATGGAGGAGCTATGTCAACAGTAAGAGGAACTCCTAGGATAACAGCCTGCAGAGATCTCAGGCTTGGGCTGGTAGGAGGCTTAAAGGACACTCACTCCCAACCTCTATTTTGCCAGTGAGGGAACTGAGACCCCAGGAAGTGAAGACTTGCTTCATATCACCCAGGTATCAAATGGCTGAGAGGGATTCAAACTCAGATCCTTGGGTACCAAGTGCAGTTCACTTTTAGGGTCCCCTGTCCTAACCTGAGCTCTCACTCAGAACCTTTCAATGGCTTCCAGCTGTCTGCTGAAGGAAGCCTCAGACCTCCCCTGAGGTGGAAATGGAATCAGGCAGGATCTGACTCCTCTCTGCCTTCATGGGCTAATCTCAAGTTCAGCTCACTCTCCTGGATTCTGTGACTACACTGGCCTGCTCGCCATCTCCTGAACATTTCCCTCTCTGTGCCTTCTTTGGTGTTTTCTGTTTTTGACGTTTGATGCCTGGCAGAATATTAGAGTGGGCAGGAGCTCCAGAGATCAGCCTGTCCAAGCCCTTCATTTTTCAGAAGAGGAAACCTCCACCTGGACAGAAGCCACTTGCTCGAGGTCACACAGCTGAGTATGAGCAGATTCAGAACTAGAAACCAGGGTTCTGGACTCCTTATCCAGTTATTCTTCTTTTAGAAGGAAGACTCAGAGAAGAGCCAGGGAAGTCAGTTCACAATTTAGTGGGGACTTTAAGCACTTACGGTGTCCCGACACTGAACCACTACTATGTGCCAGGGTCAGGAGTGTGGATTCTATCACCTCGTGCTGGCCTCCTCTCAGGGCTTGGGGGACTGGAGGACCTGGTCATCCTGCGGCCTCTTCCAGAGTCTCCTTCACAGTCTTTCTTCAGTCCAGCTGTGTCCCCTGTTCCTTGCCAGAGGAGTGGAGAAGCCCTGCATGGGACCTGCCTCTCTGGCTTCCTCCTTCATCTCTCCAAGAATACCTGTTTTATCTACTTAAAGAAGCCCATTCACTTATGAGAGGTCATGTCTTTCCATTGACAAGAGGTCAAAGCCTCTTTTATGCCCTAGTTAAGGAACAACAGAAAATCCACTACATCAGCATCCTGGGGAGGCCTTATTCTGTGCAGAAGGCCTGCCGTTCTTTATTAGGACTGGGTGTGCTGAATGAGTGAGGGGCTCGGCAGGTGCAGCCGCTGTGGCCGGTGACTTCTGGGCACCAGCTGGAAGTTCCTGTTTCTCTTCTATTCTAGGTACTCAGTCTTTGTGGGGTCATGGCCTGAGAAGAGCTTTGGGGCCACCTCATCTAACCCCATCTATTTACAGATGAAGAAACTGAGTCTCAGCTAGGTTCAGTGACTTACCTAGGGTCACCTAGTTACTAAGTGTCAGGGGCATGATTTGACTCTGGGTCTTTTTGATGCCAAATCTAGCTCTTAACCCCCCATGACATGGTGCCTCTTCTTCCTTGTGTACCTTGTCCCCCTGTCGTCACTGGCACTCTGCTGAGATGGAAGGACCCAGATTTGTGGCTCTCAGCACAGAATGGTGAGATCTCCAGTGGGGGAGGGGGACTGGGGGGGGAGAAGGAAGCCTCTGAGGTGCTGAGGAGCTCTCATTGGCTGGGTGGCCCATCTCAGAGGGTTTCTATCAAGCCTCTGAGCTCATCTAGCTAGAGCACCACAGTAATTCAAGACAGAAACGAGAACTCTTTCCTTTTGGAAATATGAAGCAAAAAATCAATCCCAGGCCTTATCTTGTCAGGTCTGATCTCATCAGAGCTGCTTAGTGCTTTGGAGAACAGTGATCATTATTGTCTAGCTTCGGTGGGGGCCAGAGGGGATGGGGAGCACTTTGGAGACAGGGACACGATGGACCAGCTGAACAAAGCCTTCATCTTCCTCTTCCTCCTCTTCTCTGTCTTCTCATTCCTCCCCCCTCCTCTTCTCTACTCTTGTCCCCACAGAAATGATAACAGTACAAAGGGGCTTCCTGTAGGCCAGCTGCAGAAAGGTTCCCCAAGATTGTCATCCCAGATGGGGAGCAGCTGACCCAGGCAATGGGCCTGACACAGGAGCCATCCCCTCCCCTCCAAAGGGCAGCTTGGCTGCTTTTCTGTGTGTGTATGTATGTGTGGGTGTATGCACATCCATGTGCACATGCATGTATGTGTGGGTGCATGTGTGTACATGTACACATGTGTGAATGCATGTGTACATGTTTGTGGGGGTGCCGGGCGGGTTTCCTCCTCTATCCAAGCTGTTCTCTTGCTGTGTGGACACAGGGAATGCATCTTCACAGAATCTAACAAAGTTGCTGACTCCTGCTTTGTCTAGCCTTGCTTGAGGGAATGGGCAAACCAGCTGCCTGGTGCCTGCTGAGCTGAGAGATTGGGGCGGGGGAAGGGCAGGAGGCACAAAGTACGGTCAGACTGGTGAAGGCGCTTTGTACATCAGGGAAAGCAGCGCCACTTTCCTGGATGATTTTTCTACTTTTTTTTCCTTCTCCCTTAAAATGCAGGAGGGGATGTGGTTGCATTTACCCTCTAACATCAGAAGTTAGAGAAAGTCAGAATGGTTTGCAGGTGCTGAAGAAAGGCTGGCTCCTGAAGGCACAATGTGGCCCCAGGGGAGAGGGGCTGGGCAAGGCTGGTGCCCAGAACCCAAGGGCCCCCAGAGACTCTGGACGCAGATGCCCCCAACATCTTCCAGGGAGACATCCAGGGAGACTTGCTGGCTGGGGATTCTTCGAGACTTCCAGGAGAGCCTAATCTTGGAGGGGGACATTGGAGGGAGAATCTGTGCCCTTCCATCTTAGCAGAGTGAGAGTCCAGAGGACTCTGCATTTGTAGGAGGTCAAGTATCTGACTCCATGTTGGTCAAGAGGGGCCAGAGAAAAGCCTCATCCCCAGTGGTTTCTAGGAAGATAGCATTGTCGAGAGCATCAGGAACTGAGACAAAGTCCAGTTTGTTCAACCCAGAGGAGGATTCCAAGCTCCCAAACCCCAGTTGCCCTGCCTCTTGCCAGACTTCACGGCCAGGGGTATCTGTTCTCATGAAAGGATGACTCAGAAGGGCCTGGTGGGCTCTGGGGAAAGGTCCCAGAATCACAGTGTGGAGGACTGGAAGGGACGTTAATGGCCAACCATCTTAGCCTCCCATTCTGTATGTGAGGGAGTCCCCACTCCAGAATTCCTCACAAATGGTCTCTGAAGACATCTAGGGTGGGGCTCCCTCCAGTCAGCCCATTCTACTGTGGACAAATAAGTGTTAGAAAGTATGTTTGACCTTGCACCAGGATGGGTTTCTTTGTAATTCTCCTCCCCCCCTTCACTCCTTTTGTCTTCTGGGACCATGTAAAAATAAATAGTCCACTCATGTGAGCGCCCTTCAAGGAGACCTGAGCACATCTGCATGAATCTTCTCTCTATGTTAAGCACCCTCCATGCCTCCCACTGACCCTCATGTGACACAAGCCCCCCTGGCCATCTGCTGCCAGATGGTTTCCATCTGGTCAATGTCCATCCTAAATGATAGGCCCCAGTGCAGTTTGACTTCTGCAAGGCCTGGAGTGAATGGTCCAGAAAACTGCTCTTGGCCTGAACTGCGGACTAGCTATAGCCTTCTCACGTCCATGACTCTCTGGTGGATCCCAGAACTGGACTAGACCCTGTAGAATGACCAACCATGTCTGTGTGCGCGCAGGAGTGGAGGCATGCAGCTCTCTCCAAAGCCTGGCAGAAAGACATTGGGCACTAGCCAGGCTGGGCTACTTGGCCTCTTCTTCCTCAAGCTGGATGATGGGGAGGCAGTTGTCAGCAACCTCCTTCCAAAGTGACTTCAAGAACAGCAGCCAGGTCCCTGTGTGTCTAGCCCCTCGCTCAGGGCCTGTTCATTCCTGGATGCAGGGAGGACCCAGGGAAGGTGTCCACCAAGGACAGACAGACAGACAGACTCCAGAGACCATGTTCTTCTAAGCTTTTGTTCCTTTTTCTTTTTGTTTTTCCTAAATCAAACCAAAAGATGGGGCTTGGCAACATCCATGTTATTGTAAATAGACCATCTGCTCCCACCAGGCCACAGACAAGCAATTTCACTGAAATGCAGCCGAATTTTCACTTGAAGCTCCAGCTGACTGTGAATGAGAAGGGAGGCACCATGCCGGGCCTGGGCCTTGTGGGCTAAGAAGGGCGTGGTCTGTGGCTTGTGCCTCATCCTTGGTGCTGAGCTGGACCTGGAGACCGATAGTTGGGGGTCCAGGGCCTCGACTTAGTAAGAAAAATCAACAATAACAACAGCAGTGAAGGGAGCAGGAACCCTAACCTCCTACATCCCTGCAGGGCTCTGGCATTTATTGAACAAAGCTGCAGTGATTTGTGGAGGGTCCCTCCCAGGCCCCACATCCTGTGGCTGGGTGGGAAGAGGAGCCGTCAGCCAGCTTCAGGCTGGGAGAGCCTCGTACTCAGGTGTGGCCACCATCTGTCACGGAATTAGCCCCTTCCCTCACCCAATGCATCAAGGCCATTTCCCCTGGTCTGGGTGGAGTGGAAATGGAGGTAGCAGGTTGGGTTCCAACCATCCCTCGGCTCCCCAGCAGTCCCAGGAGGAGAAGTAGGACCAGCTCCCTAGGCTTTGAATGGACATGATAGGAGTTCTCTGGCTGTCTTCTGTGAGGAAGCCTTCGAGGGGCCCCAGGAGAGAAGCATGGGGTCTGGGTCTGTGGGGTCTAGTACAGGAGTCCAGAAGCCAAAAGATGTTTTCTTGTATTGGGAAACTGAGGCATGAGATTCAGGGACATGACCAAGCTTCCTCAAGGTCACAAGTCAGTGGAAGAGGTAGGATTTGAATGCTGCTCTTCTGACCCAAAGTGGGGGCTCATTCACTTGCCCATCTGTTCTGTAGGGAGTCTGAATCCTGCCTAGTGTGCTTCTGGGCCACGGCAAAGTCCTCCTCAGCCTCCCCAGCCCCAGGGAGAATGAGCACAGCGATTTCCCATTTTTCTCTTTGCCACCTAGAATGGTTCTGGGTTTTCTCGTGTTTCCCAGGGATCCAGTGTCCTGCGTCTGTCCAGTAAAGGTAATCTCATTCCCTGAGCCTCACGTCCAGGGCCGGGGGCTTCAATGCCTCAGGCTCCCGCACTCCCGGTGGCTGTCCTTCCTCCAGGTAACCTTGCCCCCCAGCCTGCTCCGCTCCCCAGACTCCATCTGCACGGGCCATTTCCCTGTCCCCTCTTCCATATTGGAAGGTCTGACGAATGCAGGGAGGGAGATCAGAGGGAATTACAGGGAGAAGCTTTGGGGGAGGCAGGGCAGAACAAGAGCACCTTGGTCCTGGAGTCGGAAGGTCAGGTCCGGAGTCCCCTCTCGCCTCTGATGTTATCACCACTTGCCTGTTTCCTCACTTGCCCACCTCTTCTCCTTGCCCAGAGCTCAGATCACTTCCTTTCCTTCCATGCCAAGTGGCGCAGGCTTCCTCCTCCTCCTCGGCTCTCACTCATTCCTTTGGCACCATCGAAGTGGCGACCCTGGGAGGGACCCTGAGCGCACCAGCTCATTCTCCATGGGGCTTGGGGGCTCTGTTCTGTACCCACAGCCCACTCACTCCTCTCTTCCTGACTCCCGAGGGTGACACATCCCGCTTTACACCCAGGTCGCAAATCTCACCTCCTTGAGTCACACTTATGGAAAGTCTGTTCCCCAGCCCTCCTCCGTTGCCCAGGCCAAAACACACGTTTAATTAGAAAATGAAAATCATTAATACTCTTGTGCTCAGTAGGAAAACCCCACATCCAGTGTGTGGAGCAGATTGTGATGTCCTCCAGACTGTAAAATCAGATAATAATGGGCCTAATGGCTCCATTTGCTTTATTTAATTACTGAGCTCCTTTCCTGTCACCCTCTTTCCAAGGCCCAGATTGGTGTGGCCCATGGGGAGCTGGGCTGCCCCTCCTTAGGAGCTTCATGTCCTCGTGGGGTTACTGGAAGCCTCACCCTGCCACCTCATGACTGCAGGTGTGCAGTTGGATGTCCACATTGGGCAGTCGATCTGAGATTCCAAACTTCCCAGGGAGGCTGCTTCCCAGGGGCTTGTATCCTTCTCCTTTGGCCACAAGGCCCATGAACTCTGCTCCTTACCACCCTTCTTCAGAGCCCTAGTTTGCAGAATGGGAAGGACATAGCTTTCTCAGGGTTTCCTAAGTATTTCGGGGTGGGTTGTGCTCTGAATATTCATCCATGCTGACAAGAGTAGGGTTAGGGTTAGACATGGGACGTTATCTTTGGCATCCATTGATGGAAGGTCCATCCCTCCATCCACAGGCTCTCCACCCATGAAGTCTGGTGGAGCCCTGGTTTTACTGATTTCCTGCCCCTGCTCTGATCCTTATTGGTGAGGGGACCATGGACAACTCCTTTAACATTGGCTTCCTCACATGTAAAAGGAGCAAGGGAAATTATGAATGGAGTCTGCTTGGGTTTGGGCCATGCATATGAGGAAGCTTCCCATGTTATTTTTACAGAAAGATGGACAGATGTGGGCAACGTTATAATGCAGTTGGATGGTCTGATTTAGAACTGGTGGAATGACTGGCTGTGATGGATCCCTGTTAGCTGGCAGGCCGTCTCCAGCAGAGTGCCCTGAGGGTCTGTTCATAGCTCTTTGCTGTTAAGCATGTTTATAATGAATTGGATAAAGGCACAGGTAGCATCTTGATCAAACTTTCACGGGATGCCAGACTAGGGGGGATGCTGAACATGTTGGAAGACAGAGGCAGGATCCAAGGACTAGACTATTAAGCCAAATTTATTAAGATGCCATTTATTAGGGACAAATGTAAGGTCACATGTGGGTCTAAGTAATTAATGTTACAAGTACATGATGGAGGTCTAGTTAGACACCAGTTTTTCTAAAAAGGATCTGCAGGTTTTAGTGGATCACAGACACAAGATGGATAAGCAGGTATGATTTGTGAGCTGAAAAAAAAGTGAATGAATAGTGATCTCGGGATGAATGAAGAGGGACAGTCTCACAGGAGGCAGGTCCTCATGGATGCTGCCCTGCTCAGAAGACAGCTGAAGGAAGCACTGTGCTCAGTCCTAGGGGCCACAAGTCCTTGCAGGGTCATTTTCAGAAACATTCCTGTAACTTGTAAAGGATTGTAGAAACAGGAGTGGCACCATTGGCCTTTAGTTATTGGCTATAGAATTTCCATCCATGAGAGTGCAAGGATGTGCTCATGGGCCAAAGGGAGCTCATGATGTTGCCCGCCTTTCTTAAAGGAGAGGTGGCTGATGCTGCTGTGGTTGTTACTGGGGAGTGTACTTACCCCCATGAATTCATGGATCCAATTGACTGATTTGTGGAAGTATGGATCTCATTGTTCCATCTTCGCTTTATCCAGTCCGATAAACCTGGAGCTTGAGTACTCAGAGGGTCTGTCCTCTCAGCATCACAGGTCCCACCCTTAGCCTGTGCCTGGGGCTGGGGTGAGAGCTCTGATGGGAGACATCTCGCTCTTTCATAAGAGTTATCTTGGTGTAAACTTGTGGAGACACCAAGGGCATCTTTGTAGCACCTCTTGGAAGAGGCCATGGAGGCAGTATCTTCCTAGCAATGCTAGAGAAAAGTTGATCTGCTCGTGACTTTCCCCAAATGACCACTTGGGGATGACCAACAAGCCTGTTTAAGCACTGGCTGTGTGCCAGGTACCAAGCTCAGTGCTGGGGATACACAGACAAAAATGGAACAATGCCTGCCTTCAGGCACCTTATGTTCAAGTAGGGGAACTGATCTGTACACATAAATGAGGACATACAGAATGTATGTAAAGTGAACATTGGGTAATTTTTTTTGAGGGGATCAGTCACTAGCACCTGGGGGACCAATCAAGGTATCTCATGGAAGAGGCTTGGCTGGGGCTGAACTTGAAGGAAACTAGAGATTCTAAGGGGCAGATTGGGGGCTTTCCAACTGTGGGTGACCATTTAGGCAAAAGTTCAGAGAGGGGAGGTGGAGGAACAGTGAGCTGGCAGTTTTTTTGGACCATAGAGTACATATGTAAAAACCTGGAAAGGTAGGTTGGGACCAGGTGGGGAATGGGCTTTAAATGCCTAATGGAAGACTGTGTATTGAATCCTAGAAAGGGTGGGGAGCCCCTGGAGGCTCTTGGGTAGGGGAGGGGCAAGGTTAGACCCCAATTTCAGGGAACTCACTTTGGCAGTATAGGGGAGAGGAGTTTGAAGAGGAGAGAGACTGGAGTCAGGGGGAGCAATAAGAAGGCTGGTGCAGCAGTCCAGATGAGAGGTGGTGGGAAGGGGCTGGGGGAGCAGAGAGAAGGGAACAAATGGGAAGATGTCCAGGTGGAATCATTGACTGGCCATGGGGTGGAGGTGGGGAGCTGAAGGAGAGGGAGGAGCCCAGGATGACCCCAGCTTGTGATCCTGGGTGCCTGGAACTGTGGTGGAGCCCTTGATGATGATAGGGCCACTGGAGAGAGGAGAGGCTTTGTGGGGGGTGGGGAGAGAATGACTACAGCTTTAAACATAACCATACTTGAGATGCCCACAGTGTCACACAGAGGACGAGACCCTAATGGGGGGAGGCAAATTGATCTAATTCATGACATACTCATATTTCCAGGAAGTTGTATATTTGTGACCTATGACTAAATGATGCTTTTAAGGCTCAGCTGCTGACTCAGGTAAAGAACTCACAGTGAGAAACAAAGTCTTGGTTAGTGTCCTTGGGGTGAAGTTGGTGCTGGCCCTGTCCCCAGAGAGAATGGGATTGTTTGGGAGGGAATGGCCCCCCAGCCTGCTTGTTGTCAAGGAAGGCTGCGTGACCAATGTTGGGGACTAATACAGGGGAAAGGGCACAATAAGGGCCCTGACTTCACAGCTCCAATCTTTCTGTGACTGCCTGTGTGACCTCTTGGGGGGGGGGTCTCAGTTTTCCTCATCTCTTAACTTAAGGGGCACTCTCGATGGCCTCTGCGGCCCCATCCAGCTCTGATGCCATGTTGATGTGATCTCGTTCCGGTACCCTCGGGTTTCTGGCCAGGAACAAGTAGGCCAAGGAGGCCACTGAGATCCTTTCCAATCGGGAGACTGAGGGCTCACTTGTCAGATAGCTAAAAGGGACCACCGGTAGAGTGCAGGATTTGTTCAGATCTGTGATCTTGGGCAAGTCACTTAAACCTTTGTGTGGCTCAGTTTCCCCATCTGTAAAATGGGGATAATATCAGCACCTCCCACTTGAAGTTCATGTGACAAAGGGCTTTACACAAGGCCCAGCACATAGTAGGTGCTATAAAAATGCCAGTTGTCACTACTGATATTTTTAGTTGTGTGGACTGTGGGCTTCAGTCTATTGATTGATGCTATGCTGGGTTACTGAGGCCCTGTGAACATGCTGCTGCTCCCCTCTACACATGAGCCAGCCTGGAGGGGTCAGAGGCAGGATTCAAACTCAGCTTCCTTCTCATTCTCAAGCCCACAGCTGCTCTTCTTCCCTATCCTGGGGGCTCCTCTCCTTGGGTGGGAGCAGCCCAAGGTTCAGCCAAGTGAATGTGGGACCCCCACAATCTGGGGACAGGACTGTCTTTGGTGGACTCAACACTAGGCTTCCCAACAAATTGAAAGACACCCTCTCGTCTTGTTATCTATGGTTTGTGTTCACTCCACGAGAGCATGATGGCTCCAATGGTGTGCTATATCTGAGGCTTTTTCTCTCTGTATCCCCAAGGGCAGAGCCCAGCACCCAGAGAGGGCTACAGGAACTTGGTGAATGGAATTGAAGGTGCTTGGTGGTCTCTAAGAGGAGGCAGATGCTGAGAGAAGGACATTCACCCAAGACCAAGCAGCACAAACTCGCACTAAGCACCAACATGAGTCTGTTCATGGTCCCCACAATCTGCTTTCTCTGGCCACCTTGAGGCAATGCCCTCAGGGCCCCCTTTCTGCATTAGCCTTTAGCCGGGGGGAGTAAGAGGGTTAAATGGGCACAATGACTGACCTGTACCTCCCTGCCCACCTGATGGTTTCTTCCTCCTAGGAATACTCAGGAGTCCTGTGGTGAGTAAAAAGAGACCAGGATGGGGGAGGGGGTCCATGTGTGACCACGAAGGAGCCATTGAAATTCTCCATGTCTCAGTTAGCTCCTCTGTACAATTCAACTTGCCCCACCCCCCCAACCTTGTATTGAACACTTACACACTCTCTACCTACCAGGCATTGTGCTGGGTTCTAGGTGGGTGTAATGGCAAGCAAAGAAGTACTTAGGGCCTTATTTCAGTTCAAGTTCCTTTTAAGCCTTGCCCATGATTATAACAAGTCTTTGTTAAGAAACAGAACTTGTGAACCCCACAACTTGTGAACCCCTATTGCTGCTGCAACAGGGAGGGGCAGAACAGGGAGGAGCTTGGTGACTATATATAAGGAGAAGCCCAAGCTGATGGGGGACACTTGTAGTGGTGGATTTTGAGAAGGGAACATTTGTGGTGGCACTCTGTCTCTTCTGTCTGTGTTGACTTTTGTCTGTGATGTGTGTTGAGTTCTCAGACCTTGTTGGTGGGTTTCTCTTGGTTTCACAGGCAGATAGTGAATTGATGATGGTGCCAACAGGCTCCGTTAAGCTTTGTCTTCCCAGGAGCAGAAACTGTGAAGGACTTGAGGTGAACTGGACACTGTGAATTCCAATATGGAATGGGAACTGGACAAGGAACTGGATGAGGAGCTGGACAAGATGCTGAGAGCTCCCTGCCTTTGAATCCAGGTGATAATTGGGTAGATTTGGGCAGGAGCTGGGACCATGGAAGACGACCCATGGAATCTGAGAGCCAGCCTTGAGTCAAGATGAAAAGACCTCTTCTTGGGTACCCAGTGCTGACTAAGAAGATTATGATTTACTGTGACCTAGGGGTGAAGAACTTTGACCTTTTTACTTTGTGTCCATTAAGAAGGCCTGCTCCTTAAGGATGATTGAGTTAGGGACTTACTGAATGATATCTTTTGCTTAAAACTATGTGGCCACTTTGGTGAAAACTATGTGGCCACTTTAGTAATAAGTTATTATGTCATAACATTGTGAATGCTGTACTTTGGTTCCTGCCAATGTTTTGTCTAAGTTTATAACTGAATAGAGAGTTCACTATACTATGTAATCAAAACCTTGAGGCTGTAGCAGTCCTCTGGAAAGCTACTCATGCTTGGCTTTACTGTGGGGCACCAAGACAAGTATGAAATAATTCCTGTCTTCAAGGAACTTACATTTCAGTGGAGGAGACAACATGTAGACATACCAATCAATGAACCAACAACCATTTAAGCCCTTAAGATATTCCAGGTGCTAGTGGATAAAAATGTAAAAATGGAACAGTTCCTGGCCTCTGGGAGCTTACATCCTAATGGGGGATACACACACATCTCTATTCACTTTCTGTGTATCTTGTATATACATATATGTAGACATATGCATATATACACATACATGTGTACATATGTGTGTATAGTTTGTGTGTAGAAGACACACACAAAGAAGATGGACAGTAACCTTGGAGGGGGAGGGGGAGAGACAGAACCTTGATAACATGGAAATCCAAGGCCTCATTTAAGAGGTGGCTCCTTATCTGTGCTTTGAAGAAAGATGGGGTCAAATGAAAGTTTCCAAAGAATAGGGGAGTCCAGATAAGTCCATTGGTATGGAGAAGGTGACAATGGATGAGACAGCATGAGAGCAGCCCAGGAGCCCAGAAGGTAGCTTGAACAGGGGCCACCTTTTCATTTAAGCTTGGAACAGAGGAAGAGAGAAGGGGGTGACCCTGTCTAAGTCATGTGACTTGAAGGCCCCTCCCCAGCCTGGCCCTCTTGTCCTCTCTTCCTACAACCTCCTTATCCAGCCTGGATTCCACCATCCTGGAGCTCCTGAGTCCTTTCTGGCAGCACTGACTTTTGGAATTGATGTCTTGGGGCATCAATTAGCTGGGATGAGGGTGGGCTTCCTCTTCTAAGGCCAATAGAAGCTTGTGGATCAGAGCAGGTCTTAGGTTCCAGGGGATGGAGGATGACTGAGTGACTTGAGGACCCACCGACCTTGGTGGAAAGATGGAGGAGAAGAGAGAAAGTGTTATCATGGGGAGAACTGAGCAAAAACTTATGGCGAAAGAGGTTTCACCAGTTTGTATGACACAGATATTTTTAAGGCATTGACTGGAGTGGGGGGTCAGACTTAAATGATTAGTTAATGACAGAAATTCTGTGACTGTGGTGATTGAGGAACTATCAGACTGTCTCCTTGATGAGCTGAAATCCCAGAATGAGAATGAATGAGAATTGGAGCCCAGTGCCAGGCTGAAGGGGGGAGGGGAGGCTGCCCAGGGGAGAACACTGGTGTTCCTTTGTCTGACATTCCAAATATCCTCGGAATAACTAGTCCTGCAAAGCTGAGCTTGGCTGTTACTGAAAATACGAAAGGGAAAAAATTCAAATCAACCCAGAAACCCAGGGAAACCCTGGGTGAGGTCTAGGTCCCAGGAGAAAGGAATCGTGTCTGTGCTGGGCAGAGAGAAGAAAGTGGGAGCCAGGGACTTATGCATGCCCTTGCACACACATCCACACGTGTGTATACATGCACACCTACACAATATACACACCCCTCTCACATTATCTGATAGGTCTGGAGGAGGCAGAGTGCCCCAGGTAGCTGAGGAGTCAGAGGGATGAGTGAATTAATATTTCAAGGGACTATCTCATTCCCTCGTTAGTAAATCAATATTCTAGGCAGTGAGATGATCCTGAGGAGCTCTGTGGGCAGGGAGATGAGGCCCCAGAAAGAAGACTGGGAAGGACCTGGCTTCCAATTTCTCCCCCACGGGGTGGGGAAGGACAAGGCATAGTAGGGTGTCAATGGGCATTTCTGCTGGGCCTACTATGTGCCACTTTTCAAATTCTATCTCATCTGATGCTCACAACAGTCTGTTAGGTGGAGACTGTTATCATTCCCATTTTACAGTTGAGTAAACTGAGGCAATCAGTGCTGAAGTGACTTGCCCAGGGTTACATAGATAGTAAGTGTCTGAGGTCAGATCTGAGCTCTTCCTGACTCCAACCTGGCACTCTCTCCCCTGGTTGTGTATCCCAGAGCTCACAGTGAGCTTAGGGTTCCCCGAGAAGAGAGAGAACCCTCTGGTACCATCTGGAAGGGAGGAGGGAGGTCTTGAAGTGAACACTCCTGGGGAGGACATTCCAGGTTCGGAGAGGAGCTGACGGTGGCGTGAGTGCCGGCAAGTGGTAGGGGTGGGGAGGAAGAGTCACCCAGGCTTGAGCCAGCGCAGAGGCCACAAGGGGAGGAAGTAGGAGATGAGACTGGACAGCAAAGCTGGAGTTCGATTAACGAGGGCCTTGAATGGCGGGATCAAAGGTTCATGTTTTATTCTGTGGCCAGCAGGCAGCCCCTGAAGGCGGGTCAGCCGAGAGGGCCGGGCGCCATAGAGGATACAGGGTTAGACTGAGTCAAGATCACCCGGCTTCAGATGCTGCCTTTGACTGGCTAGCTGTGTGACCCTGGGCAGGTCACTTCAGCTCTGGGCTCCGTTTCCTTCTCTGTAAAATAAGGGGCGGTCTCCGAGGGCCCTTCCAGCCCGAAATCTCTGAAGCTGTGATCCCAAGCGGAATGGAATTACAGTCCCGTGTGGCGCATCGGAGGCTTAATGGGAGAGTGTTTGGGCGCTTAGCATGGGAAACAGCAGATCAGCACGTTGGAGAGGGGTGGGGGGAGGGGTGCAGGGATGGATTTGGACCCAGAGGATGGGTCGAGTTCCTCCGAAGAGAGAGAAGAGGGACAAAGACAGAACCTCGAGGGATGAACGGGGGGAGGCGGGTCTGTCCAGAGCGAGCCCACAGGGTAGAGAGGGCCGGCTCTGAGGAGTGGGAGGAGAAGGCAAAGTGCGAGGGGCTGCAACGGGGAAGGCCTGGAGCGAAATGCGGCCGAGGGACCCAGAAGGCTACGCTTGAAGGGGGGAATGCCAAGCCCCTGAACGTGGAGCAGCCAGTTCAGGAGTGACCGTGGAAGGCAGGCTTTGTTGGGCAGGGAAGACAGAGGACCCTTCCCCGAGGCTGAGCGAGCCTGGCAATCCGGGAGCTCCGAGGGCGTGTAGCCCCCCTCCCCCCCAACCCTCTTCCTTCCTCCTTCCTCCTTCCAAGAGAGTCTGGGCATCGTCCTGCTGCTCGGCACAGACTGTGGGGCTCTATTTTAGGAGACACTTTTCAAGACTATTTTAAACAGAAAAACTTCATCCTGAAGACTGCGCAGACGCTGAAAACCCCGGGGCTCCCATTGCTGCTCCCCCGCCCTGGTTGCAGTCCTCCTTGACTCTCCTGAGTCTTCCTCGAAACAGCCTCATTATTGTCTTCCTGCCTCTGCCCTCTCTGTGCTCTGGGCGGTCCTCCCAGGGCCTCCTAGCCCTGATCGAGTTCCTCCTGACCACAGCTCCTCGGGTCACTTAGGGCTTCCTCCTCCCCCAAGGAGAGCTCGGACTCATTTTCATTCAAGGCCCACATTGATCAAGGCCTCCTCCCTTTGCAGCCGTATTTCCTGCTGCTCCCTGACACAATGTCTATGCTTAGGTTCAGCCAACCTGGCCTGCTCCTTGTCCCCTGCATACACACTCCAGGCCTTTGCTTCTGCTATTTCCTAAACCTGGAATACCCACTGCCCCTTCCCTCCCTTGGATTCCTACCCAGAGTTAAACTTTGACTCATACCCACCTCCTCTTGGCTGCCTAGGTATCCATAACCTCCTTTTTCTCCTCAGACCTCCCTTGGCACTTTCCTTTGCCCCTTGGGAATGTGCTTAGCTTTGACTGTATGTACCAGTGTCAGCCCTACCAGACTGTGAGCCCTGTGAAAGTGGGAACTGAGTCTCATCCAAACTGTCTCCCAGACCCTCTCCCAGCACAGGGCTTCTGCACATAGTAGGTACTCACTGAATGTTGACTGAGCTAGGCATATAGCATCTGACACCAGAAGGGCCCCTAGGAATCATAGACTCTTGTTGGGCAGGGAAGACAGAGGACACTTCTTGTTGAGCCGTATCAGACTCTCCATGACCCCATTTGGGGTTTTCCTGGCAAAGATACTGGAGTGGTTTGCTATTTCCTTTTCCAGCTCATTTCACAGTTGAGGAAATTGAGGCACACAGAGTTAAGTGACTTGCCCAGGCTCAGCTACAGCTACTACCAAGTGTCTGAGGCTGGATTTGAACTTAAGTCCTCCTGACTCTATTCCCTTTGCCACCTAGCCACTCACAGAATACTGGGGCCCTGGGAGGTTGTAGCTTGCTCAGGTCTCCACAGTAAGGGGCAGAGCCCAGATTTGAATCTGCACCCTTTGGGGCCAGACTCAGTCTTTTTCTGCTGTTCTAGGCTGTGTTCTCCTGTGTTTCCTCTTCTCTTTACCAAAAGGTCCAAGGTCATTATTGGGCAAGCTATCCTGGCCCCAGGGCAAAATGCTTTGGGTGAGAACAAGCCAGGAAGTAATTCCAGAACACTGACAGTAGGACTTGAATTTTGTAGATGCTGTGTCATTCCATCCTGACTACAGCCCCCACTGTCTGGGCAGGCCGTAGTGTTATCCCCGCAGTGTATTCCCCCAGAGAATCACATAGCTAGTAAATGTCCAAGGCAGGGTTGGAACTCAGATCCTCCAACTTTTAAGGCTGATATGACCAAGTGCTTCCTGTTTCCACCTGGGGGGGGGGTCATTTGCAGCCCAGGTTTACCTCCTTCTGCTTTTGTCCCAACAGCTGGATGCCTTCTAAGGGATGAAGCTGAAGTCTTGAGAGGCCCTCCCTCCCTCTGTGACTTGTTCAGCATAATTCAATGGGGAAAATAGGGAATTAAAAAGCTCCAATGGGGGAGGAGGCCCCAGCTTATGGGCTGGCTCTGATGTTCCTCACTGGGTGATCTTGGGCTGGTCACTTTCAACCCTTAGGCTTCAGTTCCTCATCAACAAAATGAAGGCATTGGCTTCGATGTTCTCTGTGGCCTTGTTCAGCTCTGGAGGGATTCAGCTCTGGTTTACAATTATCTTCAAACAGTTGTTCCCAATGCCTGGAGCCCAAGGACAATAGAGACAAAGAGGGCTGGTAATGAGAGTGACAAGAATGCCCCTCCCCCTCCATAACCAAGTCTCTGGCCAGAGCCCTAGGAGCTCAGCAGCCTTTCTAGATGACAAAGGGTCACTTCTCTTGGGTGTAGGTTGGACTAGTCTGACACATGGAGCATGCCTGGCCTGGGGCTTCAGGGGTCCCTCCAGCTCTGAGATGTTTCTGGGATTTCATGGTGGGAGAACTCTTGATGACCTGGGACTTCCCTAGACCTGCTAGGGGAGCATGATTCCAAGGCAAGGGCAGTTGTCTCCTTCTCACCTTCCTGGCCAGCCCTTGCTCTCCCCTGCCCCGATGGCAGGGGATAATTATGCTTATGCCCTTAATATGAAATGTCAGGGGTTTGAAATAGGTGCTGGCAGTGAGGGCAGATGAGGCTCCCTCTGCCCTGTCCTCACCTGGGCTGTACCACCCAGACATTTAATGAGCTCCCCCAAGGCAGGCAAGTTACGAAAGACTCCCCTTGGCCCCTGCCTGCTGCTTCCCTGACGTCAATCCCACACCCCGTAATCAAAAGAAAGTGGGGGGTAGGAGAGGAGCCAGTTGCCAGGGAGTGAGTCCTCTCAGGGCTGGTGGGAGGCAGGGGCAGGGAGGAGTGGGAAACAGTGAAGCAAAGACTTACCTCTGCCACCGTGGGCAAGCAGCCATTTCTTCCCCTTCCCCGGGGCCCGAATTTCACTATCTGTAGGGTGAGGACATTGGACTGGGAGACCTCCGAGGCCCTGTCCAGATCTACCAGTCTAGGAGGCTTTGCTCTTCAGGCCCAAGAAACTGGAGTCCCCCAAATCCTAGACACAGTGTCATAAACCAAGGTAGAAATGGTCCTAGGTAAGAGGCCACACCATGGGCATCAACAGCTTTGCTGCTGTTCCCTAAAGACCATGGGGCCATTCCGTCTGATATTCCCTTGAAACGTCTTCAGTGGTTAAGCATTTTACCATTCATTCATCCATCCCATCCAACCTCTAGTTTTATAGATGAAGCCATGGTAAGCACTTAATCTTTTCCTGTCCCTTTCTTACTTCCTCCCTCCCTCCCTTCCTTCCTCCCTTCTTTCCTTCCTTCCCAGTGATCTCTCTGTTGCCCCAGATCTTCCGTCTTTCTGACAAAGTTCACCAAAGACGGGGCACAGAGAGGCTCCTAGGGAGTGGCCCCTCTTGGACCATGTGCATGGGTAGGAAAGGAGAACTGATTAAGCACCTACTGTGTGCCAGGATCTGTTAAGCACTGCACAAATGTCTCATTGGATATGAAGACGAGGCCATTTGGCTGCCAGATGCACTCCCCTGGTGTGTGTTTGAACCCTTGAACAGCTTCTGAACTCAGCCCAGGCCCTGTGCTCCCACGCTCATTCTCTTATCAATGGCACCAAGTGCTTCTGGTTTCTCCTTCTTTAGACATCCACGAATTTGTGCCCCAGATTAAGGAGATCTTTCCCAACTACTGGCCACCCATGCCTACATTCCTTCCTCAGCAGATCCCTGTGAACAGGGGCATGGATGACTCCGTGTAGGCACATAGGGTGGTTGGGGTTCCTTTTGCTTCCAATGCTGAGCCCAATCATTATCTGGCCTCAGGGACTGGCCTGAATATGGGGATAAATTAAGCCTTGCCCAGCCAAGGTGCACAGACTAGTGGTTGGCCAAGGCCCCTGAGCCTTCCATGCTTTCAGGCTCTGGGATTTCCTGGGGGAGGGTGGGGGGAAATCCCTCCATCAAGATAGATATCAGCCTCTATAACAATTTAATGTTTCTGGGGCTCCTAACCAGTCTGGCCATGAGTCTCTGAGAAGCTAGGCTGGTTGGAACCTGGACAAGCTGCATAATGTCCTTTCCCACAACTCTGGCCACATCAGACAATGGCAAATGATGCAGATATAGAGGCTATGGAGCTGGGGCATGACTGGAAAGCGAACGTTCACCAGGCTGCTCAGCTGATCTGAGACCAGAGAACCCTGAGCCCAGTGAAGCCTGTCAGACCTGAGGCAGAACCATTATTATTCATTAGGAAGTGTCCTGGAGGTGCTGGGAGGCGTAGCGTCCCTTCTGTAGGGGCCCAAAGAACTCCGGGACTCTCACAGCGGTCCCCTGGATGGTGAGACCCTGCATGGCGGGGGTGGGATCCCGTGCAGTGATGAGAGTTGGCATGCCAGGGTGAGCCAATTTCTAGACTTTTTTCCCCTTTGCCCTTGAGAGAGACTTGGAAGCAGATGCAGAGGAAGGAGGGGGAGAAAGGGCCCAGGAGGAGACACTGAGGTTCCATGCCCGACATCTGGGTGGATATGAGTGATCTCTGGGGGCTGGACTCCTCTGGTGCCAGTGGCTGTGGCCAGTGCCTCTGTCTTCAGTGAGCCTCAGACCTAGGCCCTCCGACTTAGTGAGGTGGTCAGCTAGAGCTCAGTCATGGAAGAAGGAAGGAAATAACGATTTATTAAGTACCTGCTGTGTGCTAGGCACTGTGATGGGTTCTTTACTACAATTTTATCTCACTGGATACTCACAACAATCCTGGGAGGTAGGTGCTATTATCGCCCCCCACTTTACAGATGGGAAAACTGAGGCAAAAAGCAGCAAAGTGCCTTGCTCAGGGTCCCCCAGATAGTAAATGTCTGCAGCTGGGTTTGAACTCTTTTTTAGTCCAGGTCCAGCGCCCTCAAACTGTGACACCAGAGGCCTCTGATGGTCGTGGATTTCTAGCTCTGCCTCATTTGTGTTGGACATGATGGATTGCCATTCACACTAGCAGTATGACTGATGCTGACTGCTGATGGGCTCTGACCCTAGCCAGGGACCCTCTCCTCAGCCCCGAGCTCCATGATCCCTGTACTGTTATGCATCATTCAGACCCATAGGCCTGACTCAGCATGCACAGAGACCACCTGGGACTTTCTTCCCCTCTCTTGTTCAGGTGCACATAATCCCAGGAAGCAGGAGGATAATCCTGTGAGTGTCTGCAGCCTGTTCTGTATGGCAGCCTTTCTGGAGTCAGCACTGTCTATGTATTCAGGGAGAAAGAAAAAGGGGTGATACGCTGGCATGCTGCCAGTGGTCCATGAGCTCTCTCTGTCTCTGTCTCTGTCTGTCTGTCCCTTTCTGTCCCTGTCTGTCTCTGTCTCTCTCTTTGTCTTTCTGTCTGTCTCCTCCCTCCCCCCCGCCCCCTCTATGTTTCTGTCTCTCTGTCTCTGTCTCTTAACCTGTCTGGGCCTCACCTTCCTCATTGGTAAAATGAGCACATTGGAGTCCATGATCTCGCTCTAAATCCGCCCCAAAAGGCAATGAAAAGACACATGTCGGGGTGAGGCCTGAAGCTGGGGCTTCCATTAAATCTGTAGTGCTCGGAGCTTTTGCTGGTCCTGCTTTTAGCATGTGATGTCATACTGAAGGACTGTCCTCGGTGCTGAAAGTGCAAAGGTCTCAGGACATGGTTCCCCACTCCACAGGCTCTCAGGGATGACAATGGCATTCCTCTATTGAAGAGGAAGAGAGGCCTTTGATCTAGTAAAACAGAAGAGAATGGGTGTGAAGAGCCCGAGGGGATCCCACACCACACCAGGGGTTCAGAGGGCAGAAGGGTGTGGCTCAAGGGGGTGAGGCTGAAGACAGGAGGAGGCCTTCTGAGGAGGAAGCAGCTGCTAATGTCCTGCTTTATGAAGGATGCTGATGAGACGGAGATTGTCTTGGAAAGCAGGACCAGGTTAGCAGAGGGCCTTGACCTCCAGTTGTGGAGGAACCTTCCATTGAAGAAACTAGAATGTTCCTCAAACAGGAGAAAAGACTGAGGGGGGCGTGGTGTGGCAGCAAAAGTCATCAAGAACAAAAGGGCTGTGAAAGGGGAAGATGTTAAACATCTATGTGCAGTTGTCATTGGGAAAAATACCCAATTAGTCAAAAAGTTTTATGAATTATTTCAGGGGGCGGCCCCACCCCTCCCGTCCTAGGGGTCTCCCAGCAGAAGTTGGCTGGTCGGGTGCTTGTCCAGGAGAGTGTAGATAGGGGGATCCGTGTTCAAGAACAGAGGCCCAACTGCCCTCCTTCTGACTCAGAGCCTCTGTGACTGGGAAGCTGGGGGCCTGTGGGTGAGGAGCAGCATCCTGGACCTCACCATGGGCAAGCAAGTGGGAGAGTCCTGGAGTGAGAGGGCCAGGCAAACACATGATCAGCCTGGGGCTTGGGCCATCATTGGTGGTGAGTGGGCCCTTTATGGAGAATCCATGAGTGGACATGGATGGGGGCTGTGTGGGGTTTGAATATTTTTCATCATGATGTTCCATATCCACAAGTATATATGAAGGGCCAGCCACATGCCAGGCAGGCCTTGGTAGGAGGCCCTCTCTGGGCATATAAGGACAAAACAGAAACGGTCCCTGACTTTGGGGAGTAGCCCGACTCATATGAACAGATAAACATGCATGTATATATGTATGTATCTCTATGGGTGCACTTATCCATATGCATGTTAAGGAAACTAGATGGATGATAGATCAATAGAAGACGGACAGACCGATCCACAGAGGGTCTATTTGAGGTGATTTCTTGATTGGGGGATGCTCGAGCAGCTGGGGCCATCAGAGATGTCTTGGAGGAGGCAGCCCCAGTGGGATAGGTGTGACTAGTGAGGTCGTGGGTCATCCTCGTCACAGCCTTGGCAGGGAGCTCTGGGCCAGAGCTCCCCTTCTCAATGCAGAGCTCCTATGGGGTTCCCTCCCATTGCCTTTGCTGGGGGTGGGGGGAGGAGAGGAGCTGCAGCCAGCTCCATCAAGGGCTCAAGGGCTGTTTTCAAGTTTTTGGTGTGAGCATCTGCACAGAAACCACTAGAAACCCGGGCTTGCTCTATTGTTTTGTGGATTGTTTGGACTTGAGAAAGTGATGGACAAAATGTTAACAATACAGAATAGACTTAAAAGCAGGCCACTTGTGTAAATTTTTAGGATCTGGTTGTTAAACATCCATTCTTACCTCCATTCATTCCAGGCCTTCTGGGGAGGTGATTTGATAGGGGGGTTTATCCCAGCTGCGGCTTCAGGCTCAGGGTCACCTTCTAAATGGGTACTTGTAGGGGGTCTCTGCCTCTTCTCAGGGGGGATGCCCTTATTGTATTAAAATGCCTCTCCATTGGTCAGGGATAATTTCACGAGGCTGTAGGCTCCTGGATCTAAAGCTCAGAGGCCATTTAGTCTAGCAGCAGAATTTGAACAGTTGAGAGAAACTGAAGTACCAAATAGTGATGTGACTTGTCCAAGGTCACATCGCTAGTACAGAAACAGAATCTGTACTCCGGTCCAGATTTGAGCTTTCATTCAGATCTAGCTCTCTTTCTAGGACACAATGGTCCTTTTCATTCAGGCTTTTTGGAGAATGGAGCCAGATTGCATTTGGGCAGACCCTGATAGAATTGCCCCCCTTCCTCACAAACTGACATTTTTATGTGGCCTGTAAGCATTCTTCAAGCCTCGTCAGTACAAGTTTTTATGTACAATCTTGGAATTCTTCCTCCCTCCCTCCCTCCTTCCTCCTTCCCTGCTTCCCTTCCCTTTCTCTCTCTCTCTCTCTCTCTCTCTCTCTCTCTCTCTCTCTCTCTCTCCTTTTTTCTCTCTCTCTCTCTCCTCTCCTTTCCTCTCTCTGTCTCTGTCTCTGTTTCTCTATGTGTCTTTGTCTCTCTGTCTCTCTCTGTCTTTCTGTCTCTCCTCATTAGCATTTAAACTAAGCAGAACCCTTGTCCTGTGATACCTGCCCCCTCCCAACATGCAAACCAAATGTAAGTTTCTCCCTAGATACCCAGCACCTACATCTGAAGCTGCTGAGGGTCAGATACCAATCAAGAACATGGGAAGGGCTGCTCAGGGCGCTAGGTTTCTGCTTTCTGGCCAATCAGCACTACAAGACTGCCCACTAACTCTTCCACATGGCCAAACAATGCTCCTAAGTCTCCAGGAATGTTAGAGCCAAGCCTCCTCCTCCAAGAGCGAGGACCTCATGAATGAGGACAAATGCCAGCAGAAGGGGTACTCTTCGGCCTGGAGTCCCAGGGCTAACAAAGCAATTCTGTGTCCCTCACACAGACTCCAGGCCTTGGGTCTGGATGGAGAAAGCTCCCCCAGAAGAGTGTGTTCTTCCTATGGAAGTAGCCAAGGCCCCTGGGAATACCATCCCACTCCAAGCACTTGCTGTCTAGCTGTAATTTATCTCTTAAATAACTCATATCCTCCAATAAATCTCACTTGAACACGTGGAAGGCTTTCATGGAGTTTTATTTTCACCTTTTATTGGCCTATGGGGTTAATTTTCACTGCATAATTGCTTCCCAAGGGCACAGTAGCCTCTAAATGTTGGGAATGATTGGGAGAACTCAGTCACCTCTACAAGCTCTGGAACTAGCCCCTTGAGCCTAAAACATCCAGATAAGTGTGTTTGAAAGGGTGCAGTCCTTCATTCAAGTTTCCTGACTATCCATTGGAGCCCAACATTACACTCAATAGCTTCTTGGTGCACCTTAATAAAACCTTTATCCTTTCTCGTGGTGGAGTGATTAGTGAAGGGAACCTTTCTATTCCAAGCTGATTGTTGGGGTGAATGTGATAGGAACCTTGGGGAGGGGGAAGGGGAGTGTCCACACCATCTCAGGATTTGTGATGGAGGAGAGGAAACATGGGTGTTGTCTAAGGTGCACCTTAGGTCTGAGCAGAGAAGTCTACAAAGGAGGAAAGATAGGTAGGATCCCACAGTCTAGAATTCTTAGGGAGTCAGTCTGAGTGGTATCAGAAGCTCTCAAGGATGATTTCGGAAGAACCCAAGAGAAACACTGTTCTGACAAAGAGATGAGAAGGAGCTGTCCAGAATCTGGATGGGAGGTAGAACGTCCCACAGTGGAATGGACAGCCTTGAGAGTCAGGGAGCTCCTCCTCTTTGGAGGCTCCAGCCAAAGACTGGATGTGCCCAGTGCCGTACGGTACTGGAAGAGAGATTCCTGCTGAGGTCAGGAGGGACCAGCTGCTTTCTGAGGCACTTCCAGGTGTGAGGATCTGAGATTCTGTCGGGGCACATTGGTGCCTCATGTCTCATTTTCAGTGTGAACATTTGCACCTTGGAAATCAGCAAATGCTATAAATTAGGGCTTGATTGCTTTTTTGTTGTTGTTGGATGTATAGGTTTATGAGAGTGATGCAGAAAATGTTATTAATGCAGATTAAACTTAAAAGTATACTATGCATGCATTTTTTTTCCTGGAGCCATGCCAAGCTGTCTTTCTCTGAGACATCTTGTATCTCATTTGAGAAGTTTGACATCATTTTAGTTTGATGCTTCAGCTCTTTGTCAACCACAGCAGGACCACTTGGAGGCCTCAATATCTCTAAGAAATTCCTCTTCCATTTGTACTGGGCTCTAGATCTCCTTCACAACAGACCCTTATGGAATCTTAGTGATTCACTCCTTTTGCTGACTGAGGGATGATGTCCAATAATATAGTCTTAGAGAGGACCTCATCAGCTTTTTACCTGACTATAGAGTACCAGGCCTGGAGTCAGGAGGACCTGAGTTCAAATCCAGCTTCAGACATTTACAAGCTGTGTGACCCTGGACAAATCACTTCACCCTGTTGACAAACCACTCCAGTATCTTGGCTAAGATAGCCTCAAATGAGGGCTGAAAAGACCTAATAACAGCAACAACACTCATAAAAAACAAAGAGTGCTTCTGATGGAATAAGATGACTTCTAATCTAAGAAGTTCTGTTCCTCTAGGGCTGTCATTCTTGAGGAATCTGTGCCATGGGAGTGATGACTTGCTCTGTCTCCAGTGGGTAACTCCCCAGGGATCTCAGTTCTTTAGCATGGGCATCCTGAAGTTCCCAGCTGTGGAGCCAGGTGGGTCTCTGCAGGTGTTTGCCTAGAGGTATTTATCTCAAAGAATCTATTGAGCATTTGCACCCCTCGTGCCATCCGCCAAATTGTAGGAGTTGTTCTGGTAATAACCTGAAAGTCCGTGGGAGGGACTAGTCACCACTTTTCCATGTTTCCTCCTAATGGAAACGTGCTGGTTTCTTAGCCCAGTTGTTGAGCAGAGGGAGCAAACAATGTGGTAGATAAGCTTTGTCCTTGAAACATTCCTGGGAGTCTTGGCATCTGTGCTTGTCTTTCCAGTGTGCACCATCTTGGCTTCTCCATGTTTAAGAACACTTAGGCTAGATACTAGGAGAGACTTCCTCACAGTGTGTGTCCTCCAAAAGTTGAATAAGCTTCTTTAGGACTCAGGCGGCCAGCTGCCTCATTGTGGGGGGCTTTGGGAGGAGGTTGGATGGCCAGCTGTGATATGTGTCAGAGAGGGGACTTTAGTTTGGGTGGGTAGAGCTGTATGGCCTCTGAGATCCTTTCCAGTCTCGAGATTCCATAATGCCATTCTCACAAGTCATAGAACATATCTTTAGCAATTTATATTCAAACTTTCTCTACTTTGTGCCATCCAAAATCCCAGCTCTGGGAAAGACCTGCAAAGAATCAGGTCATGTGACGAGGGATGGAGAGCTATCAGAAGGCTCCAAAGTTCAGTTCTAGTCAATGACCAAAAGCCTGGACGTGGCCTTCCCTTCCCTTCCTCAGTCTTCTAGAGAAACATTCTCCATTTGGCTTCAGAGATTTTCAGAAACGATTATCTTGGAATCCATGACTATTTAGTCTGGAAAAATCTCTTCTCATCCCACACATGAGGAATTGTTTATCTAAAACTGTTTCACATCTGCAAAAAACAAATGGATTTGAATGTCAGTTTGGAATGTCAGATAAAATCTTCACCAATACCTTGGATAAGGAAAGCAGAAGCCGTCTCAAATAGTTACAGTCTAGGGAGCAGGAACCATAGGGCTTGTTTTAGGTCACAGAATTTCTAGGGAAGATGCTTCCACCAAGAAGGAACATGATTAAGTTTATTTGAGAAATCGAGTCTAAGGCACAAAACTCCAGGGTTTGTGGAGACTCAGTGGGCAAGTTGCCATGCATGGGCTGTTCTCCATGATTATTCCAACTGACTCAGAATAACACCAGAGAGACAGACATAAACAGAAGCAGGAGGAGGAGGTAAACAATGAAAAGGTGGGACTAAGTGACAGCTCATTAAAAAAAGATCTCTGGGCCCTAGTGGGCTTTAGTTCCAGGAACCACATTTTAGGATGGCCTTTGGAGCTGGAGATAATCTGGAGGAGGAAAACTAGCATGACAAAAGGCTTTGAATCTACTCATATGAGAACTGGTTGGAAGAACTGAAGGTACTTGCCTTGGAAAAGAAGGGAATTGAGCAGAACATGGAAACTGCCTTCAGTGATTCTGAGGATTGTGATGTGAGAGAATGGCCAGCCTTGTTCCACTTGATCCCAGAGGGCAGAAAGTAGGGGAGATGCAAAGAAGCCAATTTAAAGAGGATATTAGGGCAAGTCCTTACACTGAGAGCTGTCCTATGGTAGCAAGGCTTCCTTGGGAGGGGAGGTCCCCCCGTTGGAGGTTTTCAAGGAGAGACCTATGGCCCCTTGTCAGTTATGCTATGATGGCCACTCCTGTTCAGGTTTGAGACAGCCTAATGGAGGAAACAGTATGGAAGATTGAGACAGCCCCCTGATGCTTCTGGACACTAATGTCCATTGGAAAGACTCAGGACAGACCTTTATCCCATGAAATGCCAAGTCTTGGCAGATTCTATAACGATGCTGCACTAGGCCCCAGAAGCCTAGAGCAGATCTTTTCAACCTGAACATTCTCTAAGTCTGTGACAAAGAATGAAATGGGCTTTCCACCAAGTCCTCCAGGTAGTGTGTGAACTCCAAACTTCAATAGCTTTGGGATTTCACCAGTGAGGCCATCCTCTCCTTTGATGCTGATCACCCTAAGTCAATAAGTCTTTGTGAGTTTCTTTGGTTAGGGCAACTGATCACTGGGTGGTCCAGATTCTTGGGCTGGCCTCTCAGATTGTATTGGGGCCATCTTATAGAGGAAGGATTAGTCTTGGTCAGTTTGGCCTTAGAGGGTAGGACCAGGAATAATGGGTGAAAGATGCAAAGGGGGTGAATTTAGGCTGATGTTAGGGAAAGAAAACTTCCTAATGAAAGTTCCCAAAGTTGAACAGACTGCCTAGAGAGGCAGTGGAACATCCTGGTCTGGCATCCTGAGGATTCCCATCAGATAAAGAACGATCACATGGCTTGCTTCCAATGTTCAGATTCTATGATCATGGTCCCAGGGCTGATGGACCCTGGGGTTGCCTCCACATCCCTGAGGCAGCAGGGGTGGATTCAGGGGAGCCCTGTCAGCATTGCCAAGGAATGCCTCAGTGACCTTCAGAACCTCTAAAGGCTCTAAATCTGTTCTGATCCTCATCTTGTGGCTGGAGTCCCAGGCTATCTCTAAGGAGGAGGAAGCCCGACAATCTGGTTTGGGCCCAGGGCACAGTTCAAACTTCAGAGCAGGTTAGAATGCTTTCCCTAAACTGCTGTTTGTTTTTACTAGTGATACACCAGAAATAGAAAGTACAGAGTATGTGAGAAAGGAGATAAGTGAAACAAAGCCGGAGACCACTGGGGAGATGGTTTATCTGCTGTGGATTGCCCAGTGCCAGGTTGAGCTGAGCATGCCCAGCCCCCGACAGTCTGCAAACCAAGGGCTGAGTGGCTGTGACCCGGATTGGGAGATCTCTGCTCCTAGTGGGTGTGCCTCATGGCCTTCTGGGATTCGTGAGTAATCTGCTCACTCACTGATCCATCCAGGCAGCCATCCAGCCACCCATTCATCCAACAAGCATTTACTAAAAGGGTTAGGGTTAAGGTCTGTGCCAGGTACTGTGCCTGGCTTTGGAGATGCAAAGGCAAATATGAAACAGTCCTTGTACTCAGTGGGCTTACAGTCTATTGGGGGAAACAATACACGCACAGACAAGTACATACAAAACATGTATGATTTTAAAGGCATATCATTTGGGAGCATTGGGAAGGGACTCATAGGAGATGCCCTTGAGCATCTAAGGATTCTAAGAGTGGGGAGAGCATCACAGACATGATGCTCTTTGCACGGCTTGTGCAAAGACCTGGAGGTGGGAGATGTCTAGTTGTGTCAGAGGAGCAGAAAGCAGAGTTTGGAAGAGGAGGAGGTAGAAGGTTTCAGTGTCAAGCAGAGGGAGGGGCTGGTGCTTGATCCTGGGGGTGACAAAGAGCCAGAGGGGAGGGGCTGGGTCTGATCTGGGAATAAAAGTTTGGTGGCCGCCATGTGGAAGACGGAGAGGTTGATGGTGGGGTCACCCATTAGGAGACTGTGACACTCGTCCAGGCGGGAGTCCCAAAGGGAAGCCCTTTCCCGATTCTGCTGCCTTTGCCTCTGACATCCTTCCCACCACCGAGGATCCTGAGCTTTCTCTTAAGATCTCCTATACCGAAGAGAGGGAGCTTGCTTGTAACAACCAAATGCGAAACAAATAAGGAGCATCAAATAGAGACCGCCCTCGGCGTGCTCCCGTGGACTTGTCTCCCTCTTGCTCATGCACCTCCATTTCTCTGACCCTTCCCACCCCTGTTGCAGCAGCCCCTCCCGTCTCACCTGGACCAGCAGAGGAACCTGCCAGTGGGTCTCCCTGCCCCAGGCTTTCCTTTCTGACGTCCACCTCCAGGCTCAAAGGAAAACTCCTCAGGCATTGCAAGCCCCCATCCCACCCGCCCCTTCTCTCTTTCCAGTTTTCTTACATTTCCGCTTTGCTCTCCATACGTCATAGATCTGTAGACTTGAAGTCTCTCTGACACGACATTCCAGCTGCTGTCCACAGCTCAGCACTGGTTGCCCCCTCACCCCTCAGGCTCTCTGGCTCCCTTTGAGACCCAGCTCCAACCTCACCTTTTCTGGGTCCCTCTGCTGCTGCCCACCACCTTCCCCTGCATTTGCCCCATAGAGCCCTTGTATCTTCCCAGCTGTTTCCATACTGTTTCCTCCATTAGACTGACAGCTCCTTGAGGACAGGGAGCGTCTTTTGCTTTTCTTTGCATTCACAGTACCTGGCACCTAGTAAGTGCTTGACAAATTCTGGTTGCCCTTTGCTGGTTGCTTGTTCCCCACAATGCTTATCAAATCAGTGACAGCAGCTCAAGGACTGCCTCCGTCAGTAACTTTGGACTTCATTCTCGGGAGTCTAAGGACTAGGACTGCGAAGGCTCCTGGATGCTGTCTCCACCATCTCACACATCATCTCCCTGCTAGCCGTCGGGGCTCTCTCCTTCCCAATACTGCTATTGCTCTGTGTGGTAGAGAACACAGAAGTTTGGGAGTTGAGTGCCTTCACCCCATTGATCGCCTGTTATCAGGGTCCCCACACCCTGGGTAGTGCTGCTGCCCTTTCTCTGAAGGATCCTGCTGTGCCCTTTTGTCCCTCTTCTGCTACCAGTCCTTGCTTTAGTTTTGGGGGCCTATCTTTGAAAATTCAACATTGGCTGAGGCATTTTTAAAAAAACCCAGGCTGGCCACTTAAATCAGTTTCCTTTTTTTTTTTTGTCATTGAAATAGTTTGTGTTTGCATCATCAGAATTTTATTCTGGAGAGCTTCCCATCTTTCTTGGGGTGCCTTTTCCAGTATAATTTTAGGTCATGGGCATTGTATCCTGTCCAAGGCAGTGCCAACACCCATGATTAAGCAAAAGTCTCACCGGGGGTGGGCAATCCCCACCCTGCAGGTAGAGGGGGCAGGATTTGAATAGGGACATGAAGCAGGGAAACAAAAGACTGCTTGGTGGCAAGGCATCTGCATACCACGGGGTGCAAGACATTGGGGGGAGGAGAAAGCAAAAAAAGACCCGTACGAGGAGGCAATGATCCACACTGTAGCCCAGAGCTGATCATTTCCTGGGGTCAGCCTAGGTCTCCATCACTCTAGTCCTTTGAGGATGGTTGCTAGGGCTCCTCACCCCTGATGGCCTGGTCACATCCATATGTTGTGCAGACTCAGCTATGCCCAGTGACCTTAGGTCCTTTCTCTAAATGCTTAGAAACCCACTTCCAGGTACCAGAGGGATCCTGCCCCAAAGGTTCCTATTATTTCTCCAATATCCAGCTCATTCTTATTCAGAATCAAGTCTAGAATAGCATTTCCCTTCATTGGTTCCTTCCCTGCCCAAAAATGAAATGATTGTTTAAGGCGTGTCAGGAATTTGCCAGTTGATGGAGATTCACTCATTCTTTCAACAAGCGTTTTCCAAATAAATATTTGTATTATGAGCTGAAGAGGCGCCACAGACAGGAAGAGGACAACGAGAGAGCACTGAGGCCCGGAGTCTACAGGCCATAACTCGGGTCTTTAGCAGTGCTAAAGGCCAGGGCAGCACAGATGTGGCGCTTGCGGTCGGTGCCCTGTCTCCTCTTCAGTTCCTTCCAGCCCCTTCTGGGCATTCTTCACACGGTTTGGTGGGGTCTCACATCACTTCTTTTCTTGTTGGCACTGCTCTCACCTCTCTCCCCCAGTGTCTCTCTACACCCCCCCCCATGCTAAAAGCTACCTCAGTCTCATGTCAGTAAACAGTTATTACGCACCTGCTATGGCACTAAGGCAAACATGGAACCGCTTCTGCCCTGATTCACTCAGCAATCATTTATTAGGCACCAACTATATGCCATGGCTGGGCACAAGACTGGAACTGTACCTGCCCTCAAGGAGCTTCAATGCCCAGGGAGAGGTCAATGGTAAAGAGCTAAACGCTGCCCACTGAAGCCCTTCTGAGGATTCCTGAGCAGAAGCAGCTCGGCCTCCTCTGGCCAGAGCTCCTGCCCTGAGCGATTTGAGTGAGAGCTGGCCACCTCTCAAATCCCCTGTTTCTGTCACTTCCAGGGGTGCAGTGGGTGGGGAGGGTGACAATAGTGACTTCGTGGGTGGGAGGAACAAGACAGGCCTCATGGAGCAGAGGGCATTTGGGATGAATCTTTAAGGAAGCTGGGGATTACATGAACTATAGTAAGGGGGTGTGCTCCAGGCATGGGGCACAGTCTGGAAAGCATGGAGGGGGTAGATGAAATGCCATATGTAAGAAAGAGCAAACATATGGGCTTGACTGGAATGCCGAAAGAAAGATGTCCAATGAACCTGGAGACAGTTTGTGTTTTGTCCTGGAGGTAATTAGGAGCTGTTGGAACCTCCTGAGCAGGTGAGTGATGTGGCCAGATTTATACTTTTGAGATGTCTGTATGGCAGCTATGGGGAGGGAGCGGGATGACCAACTGGGAGGCTGTTGTAATACTCTAGGAGGCAGATGCAAAGACGCCAGGTTAGACTTGATGTCAGAAAAACTACCACCCATGACAACTTGAGCTGGAAATAGGAAGGACGGGTGGGCCTTCTCAGGAAGCATTGGGTTGTCTGGTCCAGAGGCCGCCCGTCCAAGGCCAGCTGACCACTTGGCAATTTGCCTTCATCTCCCCAGCCCTTGTGTAGGTACAAAGCTTGACCTACAAGGGGAACTTCATTCCTGAATTAAATTGCATTGACTTGAACCCAGTACTATTGGTCTGGGCCCTGGGCAAGAGCATTCCTGAAAAAAAGGTTTCTGAAAGAAACCATGAGAAGTAATCACTTGCCCGACTGGTCCTCCCCATAAATTCATCTGGCCCAGGGCTAGAGAAGAGGCCTTTGCTGGGAGCCTCATGGAGACCAAAGAAAGGGAGACAATTTTGTTCACCATCGTCCAGAGAGCCTAGGGCTTTTTCTTCCTTAGAGACCCTGACTCCAGAATAGCCAGAAGCTGATATTCTGAGTCCTCCAGATTTCTGCCTCCAGGCCCCTTCCTTTAGAAAGCCCTGGGTGGGGCTCCCTGTGCCTGGGGACAACAATCCTTCTCCACCCACATACTTTCCCTTTTCTGCTGGGGCTTTAGCCTCCCCTTCATTTTCCTACTGGGGAAGGAAGGGTGTCTTCAATAAAAAGAGACAAGCTCTGGCTGTGTCAGAACTGGGCCTGTCCTTCACTGGTATTGGGAACTTTCTGGTGCAGAAGCTAGTTTGGTGGCTCCATGGGTCAGACTGTGTGACACCCCCCAGGTGTGTGACCTTGACCACGTCCCTTCCCTCTCAGAGACTCCAGGTCAGCACCTTGTCTGAAGCTTTGTGACTTCACTGAGTGATGCCATCTGTGGGCCAAAGATTGGGCATTTTCTGCATTTTCAGAGCATGATCCAAATCATTTTCCTGAATAGTTGGGTCCGTTTGCATCTCCTCCCAGAGTGCCTTAAAGACCTCTCTTTCCACATCTTTAACTTTCACTATTCCCACCTTTCTCTCTCGTCTTTGCCAGTTCACTGGATAGGAGGTAAAATCTCCAAATTGTTTTGATTTACATTTCTCTTTCATTAGTGATTTGAAACCATCCTTTATGTGATTGCTGATAGCTTGCAAATAGCTTAAAATTCATTTGAGAACAGTTTATTTCAAATCCTTTTAGCATTTTTCTATGAATTTAGTGTTTCATGTTTGCTTTAGTTCCCCATATATTTTGTATATCAGAGGCTTGCAGAGATATTTGGCATAAAAATTCTTCCATTCTTATCTTATTTGAGTCAATTTTGTCCAAGCAAAAGCTTTTCAATTTAATATATTGAAAGTATTTTGTGTGTGTGTGTGTGTGTGTGTGTGTGTGTGATAACTTCTATCCCTTGATTAGTTAAGATCATAGCTATGAAAGGACCTGATTTGGTTCTCTTCGAATATCTTCAGTATATGACCTCTAATACTGCCCAGCCCCTCTTAATTCCAGTGCCTTCCCTCCTCAATTATAGCCTTTTTGTCCTGCATATAACTTGCTTGGTGTATATATGTGTATATATATATATATATATATATATATGTATGTGTGTGTGTGTATGTATACATATACATATATATATGTGTATATATATATATTTTTTCCCATTGTCTCTCTCATTAGATTGTAAGCTCCTGGTGGGCAGGGACTATCTTGTACCTTATTTATAATCCCAGCATTTAGCTCTATGACTGGCACATAGTAAGTGCTTAACAATATTGATTGATTAATTATCAGGCCACGTGCCTATTTTGAGATTGATTTGATATATAGTGTAAGATTCTGGTCTAAACCTAATTTCTGCTCAAATGCTTTCCAGTTTTTCTAGCAAGGTTTTTCAAATTAAGAGTCCTCCCAGAAGTAATTTGTAGCTTGGGGCTTATCAGACACTGGTTTATTGAGTACACTTTTTCCCCTGATTCTTCCTTATCAAATCTTTTAGCACTCACTAAATTCTGAAGCTATAAAGATTTTTAAATAGAGACATTTCCTGTCCTTCAGGAGCATGTATTCTAATAAAGGAAGACTGTCCATAGGAGGGAGAGGTTATCTGGGAAAGGAAGGGACTTTTTGCCCCTAGGGAGGTGGAAAGGGGAGAGAAGGATGGCCCCAATGAATGAAGTGTGTTCTGGTGTCTAGGGCCACCCAACAGATATAGTGGACTCAGTGTTCATGTATAATCAGTCACTTATCAGTTGAGACAGGTTCTAGAGTCAAAGATAAATAGATTCACTTTTTAAAAAATCAATGCCAAATAGTTGATGGTTATCCTTTATTTTTTGTGTAATTAGAGGTTTGGAAGCACCATTCCCACTTGGGTCAGGCTGGAAGGAGCCCAGCCTCTGAGCCAGACAATGTCATTGTCCATCCTTCGTCCGTGTGCACTGTCCCCTCTTCCATCTCGTGCTGAGAAGCAGGGCTGACAACCCACTGTTCTTGTCTCTTTCCACTCACCATCCCCACCATGTCTCTCTCTCCACCTATGTGCTGCCTCCCCCACTAAGATGTCAGTTCCAGGGGCGGCTAGGTGGCGCAGTGAATAGAGCACCGGCCCTGGAGTCAGAAGGACCTGAGTTCGGAGCCGGCCTCAGACACTTAATCTGCACAAACAAAAACCTAGCCGTGTGACCTTAGGCAAGTTACTTAACCCCAATTGCCCTAAAGGGGCGGCTAGGTGGCGCAGTGAGTAAGAGCGCCGGCCTCGGAGTTTGGATGACCCAAGATCAAATCCGGCCTCAGAAAATGAGCACCCACACATAAATAATGACTAGCCGTGTAACCTTGATCAAGTTACTTAACCCCAATTGTTTTTTTAAAAAAAAAAAAAAAAGATGTTAGTTCCTTGAAAAGGAGGACTGTTTTTGACTTCGTATTTGTATCCATAGGGCTTTGTGCAATTCCAGAGCTCTGACCAGGAAATAGCACTGATTCAAATGGACCTTAGTACCTTGTTGAAAAGTTGGGCTCTCTGGAGCAGGTGTAGAATTGTGCAGGTTGTTCACAGGCTATTGTTAGTCTTTTGTACATTTTTCTGCATATGTTTATGGGTTCCTATGAATCCTTTGCATTTTCATTCTTTTCCTGTGGGGTGGAATGAAGACTATCTTGTAACCAGTAAATGCATGGTTACCATGAGCTCTTAACTAGGAATTAGGTGCCTCATTACCCACATCTATTGTGCTAAAGGAACCCAACTTAAGTTCCACCTCCTGCAAGAAGCCTCTCCTGTTTCCTCTCAATGCCAATGCCTGAGACCTCCTGTAATAGTGTCTATATTGTGCCCTCCACTAGATTATGAGTTTCTGGACAACAGGGTCTGTTTTTGCCTTTCTTCAGATCCTCAGTGCTTAGGACAGCGACAGCGCCTGATGCATAGGAGGCACACTTGCTGACTTCAGCATTTCTCTAGTGCCCTTTGGGTCACTTACCCAGAAATACACTTAGAGTTCATCTAAATCAGCACCCTATTCTCTGTTAATCTGATTAAGAAGTGCATTTGTGAATTCCTGAAAACCCTAAAACACAGCCTCTGGACGGAGAAAGGCAGAGGCGAGCATCCAGCCCCAAAGACTGCCTGGAGCTCTGTGGCAGCACAGCTTTGCCCAGACGGGGCTGCCTGGGCGCGTTGTGTGTCTCAGGCACCTCTGGGTGGGTGGCGCATCTCCAGTTCCAAGGAATGCCCCAAGCTTTCCTCAGCCTTTCTGCTTCTCTGCACCCGGGCACCCCGTTCTCTGTGCCTTTGACCAGCTTGTGCTTCCTCAAGGCAGCAACTGAGCTGCAAACACAAATACAACTTCATATCAATGCAACAAAATGATCCAGGCACTTGTCGGAGGCGCCACGTCCTTTGCTCATTGGAAACACCCCCAGCTCCCAAGCAGCCCTTTCCCCAGTGCTTCCTCTGCGGTGCAGGAGAGAGGAGTGCGACCTTCTCCCTTTCCTCATGCTCTCCAGAAGCAAACGTTCCACTCCACACTCTCCCCTTCACTGACTGCAGGGGAGCTGGTAGCTTGTCCTGAGGTCCTGCACCTCACTCTCCTCTTCAAAAGCAAAAGCTGAGAATGGAGGGAATGTGAGAGCTGGATCAGAGGTTGGAGGGCATGTAATCCAGCCTCTTCATTTTATGGAAGAAACTGAGGCCCAAAGAGATTTAGAGGGTCTGAATCTGAATTCTGGTCCAGCTACTTATTATTGATGTATTATTGATGCCTCAGTAGGAGCACTCTCTGTCTCTGTCTCTCTCTCCTCTCTCTGTCTCCCTATCTCTCTGTTTCTGTCTCTGTCTCTGTATGTATGTATATATGGACATACATATTATATATACTACCTCCCTGGATCCTCTTCATCACTTCATGAAGTAGGTAATTAGGTATTAGGATCCTATTTTGCAGATGAAAAGACACAGGTACATAGTAATGTTCATGGCAATGAAAGAATTCCTCCCAAATCATGTAACTTTTAAGTAGTAGTGCTCAGGTTTGAACTCAGGTTTCTTCTGATCCAAGCTCAATGTTCTTTCCAATATGCCAATCAGCCTGATCAATTGATCCACCTTGACTTCAGAGGGCAAAGCCAGGAGTAAAGGATGGACCTGAGTGCCTCTGATACTCCCATTATGATCTTGGGCAGGTCCCCTAACTTCTCTAGGCCTTGGTTTCCTCATCTGTGAAATGCGGGTGCTGGACCAGATGGGCTTTGACTTCCCTTCCAGTCCTAGAGTTATGCTCCTCTGATCCTCAGCCACCAAGAGGAAGATTGAGGTTTGATGTTAAGAAACACTTCCTGACAGTGAGAGCTCTCCAAGGATAGAATGAGCTGATGGAGAAATAGTTCTCGTTCTCTCTTCTCATCAGAGGTCTTCAAACCAAGTCTGCATGATGACTAATTGTCACAGATATCACAGAAAGGTACTTGTCTAGGTATGGCTTAGATGAGGTGGTCATTGAAGTCCCTTTAGCTCTTGGATTCTATGACTGAATCGTAAGTCAAGACTATACCAGACACATATCAATGAGCCATCAAATAAGCGGTCAGACAATCTAAACAATCAACAAGTATTTATTCAATGCTTGCTATGTACCAGTGGGTGGGCACTGTGAGCGGGGCCTGTACTCCTTGTACTCCATCAAAGTCATGGTACAAGAACTGGGTTACAACCTAAGGAATCTGCATATAGGCAAGGTGCCACCTCAGAACAAAGTAAAGATTCCAAGGAGGCAGAAGCAGAGAGGAAGGAGGGAGGTCCAGGAGAGCTGAGCAATGAACCACTATATCTGGGACAACCAGTAAAAGGAGAAAGAGAAGGCAGAGAAGGGAAATATTAAAGAGGGTCATTGTCTCTAGAGGCATCTCAGAGCAGACACCCAAGTGAATGCCCCCCAGGGTACTTACCTACTCAGGACCTGAGGGGATTCTCAGCTTTCCCTTCTGGTGCCATCAGAACAAAGTCTATTATTTGGTTACTCAGATGTTTTCAGTAAACTGTATTTTACCTCCAACACAAAGAATCCAGGGTTAACTGGAGATGCATTTACAGAACACTCAACCACTGTCGAAATGTTGACAGTTTTCCTCACTGGGGAATTGGAGTGATTGTGATTGAACTTATAAATTTTTATCTAAATATTTTCCTGAAAGCCACAGAAGGAAAACCACATGGATCTGGGGAGTCATCCCATTTCTTCTAGTCTTTAAATAAGCAAACTATTGTAACAGCATTGCACAAAGAGAGACAACAAAGTCCCTTCTCTCCAGAAGCTTCCGTTCTAGGCAATGCTAATTGACCCTGGACCTTACATCGCTGGGAGCCTGCAGCTCCACAGGGAGCCCGGGGCTGGGGTGGTTTCAGAGAAGTACCTGCTCCAGCTCTGTGGCTTCCTCAGACTCGGAAGGAGAAGGAAGCTTCAGGTAGTGCGAGTGATGTCTGGAAGCCTCAGAATCTCACTCTGTGGCTCTGGAGAAGTCACTGACTCTGTGTCCTCGTCTGTAATTTAATCAGGCTGTTTGTGAAGATCAGGTGGATGATTTCAGGCCTAGAGAGCACTTCGCAAACCTTCCCAGCTTATATTAAGGTTACTTAAGATGATTAGAAGTTAGGCCCCTCCTGCTGGAGTTGCTGCCCAAATGATGACTTTGTGTTTTGAAAATGAATCAGAAAAGAATGCACATTCGCTAGGACTGGGTGGATCCTTGGAATCTCTTCCTTTCCCTCTAGGGAGTCCCTGTGCTCATCCCCAAATGTGGGGATGAGAATGGCCTGGCAGGACTCAACTGGAAGGGGCAGGGCGGGGCCACTCCTGCTGTCCCATGGATGGACATATGTTCGGAGTCCAGCACAAATGTAGGACAAATGCTCAGCAATTGCACCAGGACCTAGACTGGGCAGAGGGTGGTTCCCCACCTTTGTTTCTTCTCTCCTGTCTGATAGAACGAAAAATCATACTAGAAATGTAGCACCCTCTTCATATGGGCAGAGGGATCTTTTTAAATCAACACAAGAAAGGCCACTCAGCTCCTTCAGCTGCTACAAACCCCCTCCCTGGGCTGTGTCCAGGCCTGTCACACACTCCATACATGCTCCATGAGCTCACCCCCCATCCTCCACAATGGCTCATTTTCTGGGTCTCATAAACCCCGGGCTGTGTCCTCAGGGGTTTCACTGAGCTCTGCTGGGAAACTCCTCCCTCTGGTTAAAACTGATTGGGGGGGGGGGGTGTTGGCTGGATTCCCCAACGATGGAAGAGCAGGAATCAGCCATGGCAGCTTCCATAGGAAGAGCAAAAGACAAGGAGGGCCTGGTTGGTTTCCCAGGAGTGAGGATCCTTGGGATGAATCATTCAAGTTTCCTATTGACGTCCACAGAGCTAAGCATTCATTTAGCAAACGTTCTGTGAGCTCCTGGCTACATGGGAGCTCCGGTGCTAGGCTCTGTAGACACAGGGCACATAGGCCAGTAAGACCTGAGCTCTCCCTCCTCAAGAGCAGGGTCAAGCTTTGTCATGGCATGTCCTCAGCATACACTGGGATTTCTATGGTCCTCCTGGGTTAATCTTTTCCCTTCAACACCAAACTCAGAAGAAACCAAAGCATTTTATCCTAGAAGAAACAGGGAGCTATTGGGGATTACTGGAAGGTTCTGGAGGGGGCTCCAGGCCTTATGCATATCACTTTGGCAGTCCCATGGAGGGCTAGGGGAGGAAAGAGGTGCTGGCCGCTGGGATCCCCATTTGATGCTAGAGTACAGTCTAACTGCAAAGACAATCCGGGCCCCCGTGTAGTGAAGTAAGGACTGGATTCAGTTACAATAGTGAATCAATGCCAGGCTCCCATCCAAACAGACTGGAAAACCTGGATGTGGGTGTTGATTTTGCCACTCCAATCACGTTAGGATGTAGGCCCAAGAATTATGTCATAGCTTGGTTCCATGGTAACCGAGGTGGAGATGCCTTAAAAGCCTCTGCAAACTGGATGGACTGCTCCTAGACCAGGCCTGCCACTGGGGACATGGCAGGGCTGGGCTGAGGGGACCGTGGGCACTTGGGGATGTCCCTGGTGAGCCCTGAGCCGGCAGATCCCAGAATCGGTATCAGGTAGACAACAGTGATGGAGGCAGGCCTACAAAGAACACACAGCCAATTTCATAATTAACTGAGCTCCTCCTTCACTCAAGGAGAATTCAGTATTCTGCTATGGAAGGGATGCTTGAAGGGATGTGGGTGAGTGAGCCTGGAGAAAAGAATCCTTGGGGGTCATGAGCACTGTACTCAAGAGGGGAAAAATCTGACCTGCTCAGGGAGCCCTAAACTCATTCTTCCAGGTCCCAGTTGTCAGAGCAGCAAGGAAAGGCTGCAGAGAGGCAGGTCTGGGCTGGCCATCCATGAAAGCTTCCTCTCAAGCAAGCCTCCAGTGGCCACTGGTCAGGGCTGCTTGAGGATGCTTGTGGAGATTTAGGTGGGACTACACTGAGGCCCCTTCTAGCTCCAGGAATCCTGGAGGCTTCTCCACTGGTCTGAGTGCAAAGCCCAAGCTCTGGGGCTGCCATGGGATGTCTGTAGCTCAAGGGGGTCAAAGAGATGTGCTCCACATCCCAGCTCATTCCCAGGCTGGCAGCACAACTTTTCAGCCCAGTAACTCCCAAGACCTTCCTAGTCCCAGAGAGCTTGGGATTTCATGTAAAACCAAGAAGAATTAAAGCCTAAACCAACCCTGAACTGTCAGCCTTAGATGCCAGGCATAAAGCCTTTAGGCTTGGCTGGGGCCTTCCTTGTATTATTACCTTCGGGGCTGGGGGCCTTAGAGAGGCTTCTAAACATTTTGAGACAATGTGCCCTCAATCTGTGAGCTTGTGGGGCTTTGGATGCCAGAATTTTGAATTGTTTTTAAGGTGGGAGCAGGAATGAGGGGAGTTCCCTGGTCAGGTTGGCAAGCCCCTCAACCAGCTATGGGAGCTCATAGCCCACGAGTCTTGGGGGATGTGGGGAGGAGAGAAGTCCCATGGGCACCTCATGGGGAGGATTCCAGATGGTTCTGGATGGGGTTTCCAGAGCTGGAGGTGATCCCTAGAGGACTGGTTGGCTGAGTCTCAAAGGGGCCAGGACCCAGAATCTAGCCTCTAGGAGTCACTTAAAAAATGCGTATTACCAGACTTATGGTGGGAGAAGGGAAGTGTCCTGGGTCACCTCAGCCTGGGGGTAGAGTGGGTCAGGGTGGGGGAGTGGGTTGGGGCAGGGGAGTGGTTTCACGACTGACCTCAGTTTGAGGCTGGAAGATCCAGCCTAGGGTTTCCTGAGATGCTGCCTTGTAGAAAAAGCAGCGGATGGTCCTCGTGGGGAGAGAGAGGAGGAAGGCCACAATGAGGAGGGGTTACTTGGCCTTTTGCTGCCCCTTCCACTCCTGACTATCATCCCATGGTCAAGCTGTTGCATTAGAGGGCAAACTCCTTGAGGGCAGGGACTAGGCTGTGCCTGATGCAAAGTGTGCACTTAATTCATGTTTGTTGATGGCATGTTGGCTTGTCTGTCTAACAGCTGTAAAGTCCCAAATCCAGCAGGGCACTAGGGGTCTTGGGAGAACAGTGTAGGACTATGGGAGAGCTAGAGATGTGCCAACACATGGCAAAGCTGTCTCTACAGATACACTGAATTCTATTCTTTTCAAAGAGAAGCACTTTGGGCACCTTGTGGGTTTTCTAGGTTTGTCTATGGGCCCTGGAGGTCCTTCATATCTTCTGTATTTTTCCCCAACCCCTACCTGGTATGGATTGTTGCCTAGAATGCTCACAGGAGAGTTGAGGACCCTGTTGCCTACATTTTGGGAATTCCAAACATGAGATATATTTGGAAATTTTCCAAGAGTAAACTTGTGTGAGGGTCATGAACCACAAGAGAGAAATGACTTCTTATGGTCTATTCCCAAGAATGGACCTGGGACAAGTGACCTCAGGGCTTGCTGGGTTGGGGGCACGGTTCCTAGTCTCAGAGCTTTGTTGGAATTCTATTTTCACCCATGAAACAGCTTTGAAACCATTGTTCTGTGCATTCACGTCATAGCTATTTTTCAATAGGACAATTCTGGCATGTTTATAGCTGCTGACATCCCATGTCACACCAGGAAAACTCACAAATGTCCATACAGACTCTGAATTCCTTCCCCCAGGCAAGTCCATTTTTACTTGGTGTGGCAAAGGAGAAGAGAGCTTACCAAAGGGAACTTCTTGGCATACCAAGCCTACGATTCTGATTTAAAACACACTCCTGGCTTCCTGAGAGGGAAAAAACAAATCAGATGGAGCCTAGGGATAGCCAGAGGCCTAATGAAGCTGCGTAATTTCACTTTGCTTTCCTTTTAAACAATTATTAAATTCATCTGAAAGTAAACAAAGATGCACAAATTGAAAGAAGAATGAGAGGGGGGGGGAAGAGGAGAGACAGAGAGAGAGAGAGAGACAGAGAGAGAGAGAGAGAGACAGAGACAAAGAGAGAGAGACAGAGACAGAGAGAGACAGAGAGAGAGAGAAAGGCAGAAGGGATTGACTCTGGGTCCATTTGGGAAGAATGGCCAAAGCATGCAGTTGCATCTGGTCAGACTGAACCTCCACGGTCAGTTGGTCAGTGTCAAATGCACGTGGGCACTTTGCCATGGAATTGTACATGGCCTCAACAACTGGAAACCACGAGGAGCACAAAACTGTCAAAAGCTCCAACTGCTGCTTGAGGCAAGAGCTGGGGTTACTGGGGCTGAGGTGCTTGGGGGGAGCCATGCTCACATGAACCAGGGGGCTCCTAGGCAGTTGCTCCATATTTTTTGAGACTAGACTTTTAATTGCCCATGGATGGTGGTGTATCTCCATCTTCAACATAGTGGATTTCCCACCCTGAGGGTAAGCCAAGATCCTTGGGCAGCCCCTGCTCCCTGCAACTCCCCTCCCATGCCCAGAGTTAGTAATGCATACTTTGCCCATCAAACTTAGCCCCTCTTGCATGGGGTGGGGGTACCTTTGGTTCATTCTATGTACTTCCATTTTATAAGCACAGAGTTAAGATTTAACCCCCCATTCCTGGGAGTAGATACATGCTTACATTAGGAGTTTGATTTTTAAATGTTAAATTAATACTTATTGGGAGGGATCTAAGCCTGAGATATCAGGTTGAAGAAATTTTCCTTATTCTAGGACTGCAGAATCTCAGAGTGAGAAGAGACCTCACAAGCATAGAGTCTAACCTGTGAATGACCAGTAGCACTTTCTCCAACATTCCCAACAATGGTTCATGTACTCTTTGCTTTTTGGGAGGGTTTATATTAATCTAGGTCTGAAAAGAGCAAATTGAGGTCCTCCACTATAATCTTACTTTCTGTTTTTACCTTACCTTTAAGAATTTAGATGTTGGACCATTTGGTGTCTATATGTATCCAGCCTTTGCTTGAAGACTTTCAAGGAAATCACCACTTCCAGAGGCTACTTGGTCCACTTTGGGACAGTTCTCATTGCTGATATCAAGCCTGATTTTGTCACTTGTATTGTGTATACATCATTATCTCCTGATTAGAAACAAGCTTCTTGGGCACAGAAGTGGGTCTTTTTTCTTCTTTGTCTACCAAGAACCCTTCACAGTGCAAGGAACACTGTGCCTGGTGCCAGGAAGACCTGAGTTCAAATCCAGTTTCAGACATGACCCTGGGTGTGTTACCCTGGATAAGTCACCTGCTTTAGTTTCTTCATCTGTATGATGGGGGTAATAATACCTCCCAGGGTTGTTGGGGGGAGGGATAGAGTGAGATCATGTTTGTAAAGTGCCACGCCGACCATAAAGCAATCCATGAATACTGGTCATTGTCATTACCTCACACACTTAATCAGGGCTTGGCCAACAGCAAACATTCTTCTTAGGAGGCATAGGGGGAGGCAGTTAAGGAGTAGTCACCAGTACATCCAGATACAGAGGGAGTGAGGTCTCTGAGAAGCCAAGGAGCTTTGCTTGAAAGAGGTTGGTGCAGGCTCTTTGGAGACAGAACAAGATGGCACATGTCCCAGGGAAGCCCTAAAGGGGGCACATTTCTGAGATTCTTATTGGATTCTCAGGTGGGGAGCTGGTCTTTCAATGTTGCTAGTAGAAATTATTCCTGCACAGTTAAATCTGTAAATATTTTTATATTTTAGATCTGGGGCACAGGGATGTTAGAGCCTTCCTCCCACCAGGTGGGATTGGGATTGATTCTCTATACAACCTAGAAAAGTCTGCACAGGCTGATTCCAAATCATATCTGAAAAAGAGTCAACCCAGGAAGAGAGAGAAATACCAAGTTAAGTCCTGGTTACTTGGAGGAGAGCCCTTGCCTCAGCCCTGCCAAGACGTGGCACCCAGCTTTGCCCCCTTCCTTGGCATCCTGTGCAAGTATCTAGCACAGAGCAGGCACTGAGGAGTGCTTGGGCCATTCTGCTGACACAGAGGTCCACAGGCCAAGGCTATTCTTCTAAGTTAGCAGCAAAGTGACCCCCTCTGTCCTAAGTCCTGGCAGATAAAAGCTTAAAAAGTTTCTTCTCTGATGCCTGTGAACCCAGGCCCTTTCACCCAGCAGAGGAAGGAGAGGGCAGAAGAGACAGATCTTGGTCCACCATCACAGTCCTGGATGTCAAGGTACTTCTGCCAGTCCCTTTGTGTCTGCTTCTCTGACCCACTCAAGACTGGAACATTCAGAGGTGACCTAGGTGAGAACATTCAGCTGCTTCTGTCTACCTCAGGATAAAATCCCATTATCCCACACATCTGTGGATCATCTGAAGGGGAAGATCTTATTCGGATGGAGCTGCACTTCTGGAAATAGCTTCATTTCCCAAGGCCGGGAAAAGACAGGCACCCAAGGGGTCACAAGGAAGGGCAGAAGCAGGTCCTGTGCCCTTCTTGTTTGAGTGGTCATGCCCATAGGCTTTGTTTATTATTCTATAAATCCTAACCCTGCAGTTAGGTTGACCATGAGGCACCATTTCTACTCCTTGACTTGCGTACCCTCCAAGGGACTTTTGGATTTTAATAAGGGATTCTTCAATTCAGGGAGCACACCCCAATAATTCCTATGGGCTCCTTGCTATGAGGACACAAAAATGAATAATATTCCATCCTGGACTTCAAGAAGCTGACACTATCACAAGTTGTGGGAGGGGAGGAGAGAGCAAGGAGAGAAACAAAACTAAAAAGGTAGAAAAGCCTTCATGAGTTGGTAGTCTCTAGTGGGACTCTGATCCCTATGCTGGTGCTGTGAAGAGTGGTTGGGGAGCAGGAGCCCCTGCCTGGGTCCCCCCAATCATAGGTGCTCTCCTATCTGCTTCCTCAGTGTTCTATCCCTGACTAGTTAAAAGAACAGTGTGGCTTGGCCCCTGCCCCAAGGTGCTCTTCATTAGTGTGCCTGCACACACCAGCTTTCCAGAGTCTCCAGGGGAAAGATTCTTGCCCTGTGCATTTTGATGAGTTCAGAACAGAAACCTCTAGAACTTATGTCTGTGATAACATCCCTGCATGGAGGTGATGGGGAAGAGGGAAAGGAGCTGGCCCCAGAGTCAGGAAGAGCCGCTCTTGGCTTCTTGCTCTCCCTCCTCCTGGCTGCATGAGGCTGCATAGATCACTGACCTCTTCCCTCTCTGGGACTAGATACTGTCAAGCAGGTGCTGGAAGGAAAATCCCCACACAACAACAACAAAACAAGTATCACACATTTGCAAACCACAAATTTGGCCGCAAGAAAGATGCCAGGCGATGCGGGAGGGGGAGGATCCAGGGTGGGGGGCGTTGTACATAGTCAGATTTTTTTGATGTGTGGATTAATTAATTAATTGGTTTCACTAGGTTTTTTTTCTTCTTATTTTTTTTGTTTTTCTTTTTAAAAAATCAATTCTTTGTTCAAAGGGAGGACTCTCAGGGGAGGAAAAAAGGAAGAAATTCAGGTGATGGAAAAGTCAGAGCTGTTAGTAAAGTTAGTTAAAGAAAAACAAGAATGGAATGGAAAAGCTTCCCACAGAATCTCAGAGACGGAACATAACGCATAGAAGCAAATGGGAAAACTGGAAAGCAGTGTGGCAGAAACTGGAGCAGACCAGTATCTCACACCATATACCAAGTCAAACTCCAAATGAATGCACGGCTGAGACGTGAAGGGCAACAATGTCAGGAAATTAGAGGAGCGAGGAAAGGTCCCTGACAGGGAGAGGACTCTTACTACATAAAATTAAACTGTTTTCAGATAAGATCAACGAAGCTAGAATGAGAAGAGGAGCACATAAACAGGGAACAAATCTTCTCTGCTAAATGTCACATTTCTAAGATATGTAGAAAACTGCCTCAAATCTGCAAGACCAAGAGGCATTCCCCCCTTAGTAAATGGTGCAAGAATGAAAACAGGCAGTTCCAAGAGGAAGAAATCCAGGCTATCAATAGCCAAATGACAAGTGCTCTAAGTCACTGCTGATTAGTTAAACGCAAACTAAAGTAAGTCAGGTTCCTCCTCACAACGTGAGGCTGGTGAAGTTGAAGAAGAAATTCCCAGATCCCAAAGGAGCTGTGAGAAATCAAGCACTGTTGGTGGAGCCATGAACTGGTCCAACCCTTCTGGAAAGCTATGTGGAGCTCTGCTCCCAAAGTGGCTTCACTGTGCATACCCTTTGACCCAGAAATACCACAATTAGAGATCAAAGAAAGAGGGAAAAGACCCACATGAACAAAGGTATTTATAGGAGCTCTTTTAGTGGTGGTGAAGAACTGGAAACTGAGAAGATGCCCATCAACTGGGGAATGGCTGAACAAAATATAGGATGCATCATAAAGACAACAAACAACTTTGAAAGACTGAAGGACCCTGGCCAACCAACAACGACGAACCACAATTCCAGAGGACTCAAGATAAAATGTTACTCACTTCCTGATGGAGAAGTTAAGAACTCAGAGTAGAGACTGAAGCATTTTTTTTTTTTTTTGACTCAGAAAACACAGGAATTTGTTTTGCTTGACAATACTTGTTTGTGATAGGGGCTTGTTTTTCTTGCTCTCTCCATTGGGTAGGTGGGAGGAAGAAAATGCACAACTGAAAAGAAAGGAAAATGGAATTTAAAAACTAGTGCGTCTGACCCAGAGACAGGGAGATGGGAATCGTCTCTGTGGCTGATAGAAGCTAAGCAGCCCAGGGCAGAGCTTGCCTCCATTCTGGCTTGCACAATCCTCTCATCTGCTCCATTGGAGCTTATGCCCTGCAGATGGAGAATTCCAGGACTTGTTTTTTTTGCCTTTAATTCCATTGTGGGGAAATCGATCCTTCCCGGCTGCTGGTAGAAATCATCCATAGACCTTCATATCCCAAGCTGCCAGTGTGCTTGGTGTCTGGGTACTCTACAAAAGCATTCGATGAGGTAAAATAAACAGGCAGCTCAGCGGTTTATCTAATAGAGTCCCCTGTTGGTGGTGGTGGTGGTGGTGAGGCATTTCAGTTGTGCCTGACTCTTTGTGACCCCATTAAGGAAATGACAAACCAGCTTATTGTATAGATAAGGAAATTGAGGCAAACAAGGTGAAGTGACTTGTCCAGGGCTGCACAGCTCATTAAGTGAGGCCAGGTTGGAATTCGGGTCTTCCTGACTCTAGACCCAGCCTTCTATCTATTACTCCACCTAGCTGTCCATAAAGAGTCTCCCACCACAGGTCAAAATAATTTATGATTTCTGGAGAGAGGTAACCATAGAGTTACCTTTGATGACTTTCTGTTCATTAACATCAGGTGAGGCAGAGAACAGGGGAGGGGCATGCTCACCTAGGATGGGCACAAGTGGAGGTCATGTCCAGGAACCACTTCAAATCAAATACTACTCCTCTCCAGCTGCTGAGGTCCTCCAGGTTCTCCTGTGGGTAGATGACCATTATGGCGAAGCACCTCGCCCCCAAACATCACGGAATCTCCCAGTGAAGTCCATAATCACAGGATCTTGTCCTTGAAGTGATGGAAAGAAACCCAGCCAGCACGTAGCTCAGTTTGGACCCCAACACATTCCCTAAGTTGGTTACTTTGCAGCTCTCCCTGTCACTCCGAGGGCCAAGCAGACAGGGCTGGCTCCTCTTCCTAGTGAGAGCCAAGTGCCCCCTGCCCCATGTAAATATGTCCAATTCCTTCTACCAAGCCTCCTATGTCAAAGAGTCAAGGCAGTTACCCCAGGGTTGGCACACAGTAAACACTCAGTAAGTGTCCATTGCTGACTGGCCTTCCCTGTTCTCCTTACCTTTGTCTTATGGAGTCATTCTCTCTCTGCTTTGAGATGTTGCTTGGACACCTGCTTCTGCATGATGCCTTCCCTGAGTCCCCTGATACAGTCCTCCTTCCCAAATGACTTTGTCACATTGGTATTATTCATAGAAGGTGATGGGGAACCTGTGGTGGAGGTCAGCAGGTTATAGAATGCTTCCAACAAAGGGCAGTATATGTCTGCAGGGCACTGCCTAGTTGGAGAGAGAACTCTTGTGGTAGGAGCAGGGGATCATGGATGAATGGGCTGCTGACTGTGGTTGTATCCATGCAATATTCGGGGAGCTAAAGGGAGGCCCTCAGCACTTTGGGAGGACCTCTAGAAAAGGTTTTCTGGAAGGACATAGACAAGAGTCCCACCTGAGGAGAAGGCATTCACTGGTGTCAATCTGGACCCCTGGATAAAGGACCCACAATGGTGGTGTCCCAGATCCATGGAAGGACTTTAGGGCTAAAATAATCTGGACCTGCCTCTTAAGATCAAGGCAACATCTGGGGCACAGGCTCAAAAACAGCTGGATTCATGGGACCTCCAAGGTCCTTTCTCGTGCCTCAGCGGATCCTCTGGCCTACAGTTCTGGACAACCTACAGGGATTTCCAAGGAAAGACTTCTTGATTGAGAGTCAGAGCTGGCAGGAGCCACAGAAGCCATCTTATCCATTCCCTTCATTTTAAAGATGACAGAGATGAGGTCTGGAGAGGGTTCCTCACTCCCCAGGCAGTGAGCAGGAGAGGTGAGACTGGGCCCAGGCTTCGACCTCAAACCTTGGAGCCTCTCACCATAAGCCATTGCTTCTGGGGACTCTGCCCTCTTCAGGGGTGGGGTAGATGATTTCTCTGGGGGAGGGCAGGAAGGAATTGGAAGAGAGGAGCATCTTGGATGCAGTAGCATCTAAGTCAGCCTAAAGGTTTGTCTAACAGAGGCCCCTGTTGTTCAGGCATTTCACTTCTGTCTGACTCTTTGTGACCCCATGTGGAGGGGTTTGCCATTTCCTTCTCCAGCTCACTTTACAGATGAGGAAACTGAGGAAGACAGGGTTAAATGACTTGCCCAGGGTCACACAGCTAGTTAAGTGTCTCTGGGCAGCCAAACTCAAGGGTTGCCTGATGATTGCCATTTGGATTTGGGATAGTGAGCTCAGCATCTGGATGGGAACACCTCCTGTCCCTGCTTCTTCCCACACCCGAACCATCTCTGCTCCTTCCCAGTCCTCACAAAGATGCTTGGAGCTTTAATAAAACCTTACTCTGGCCCTGGCAGCCTAGCTATTATGGATGGCAGGAGCCCAGGGCAGAAATGCCATTCCAGGCATTTGTAATGGAAATCTCTGGCTTAGGAAGGGTTGGTGACAGATGTGAGGCACACAGAGCTCCCCTTGACAGGCACACTGCTGAATGACAGCCTTCCCTAGCCCCACTAAAGAAGCCGGGGGCCTGGGGGCAAGGCAAGGATCCATGGGGAGGGGGGCCTGAAAGGACTGGAAAAGCTGGTGGCCAGTCCCAGAGCTGGCACGAAGCAGCTTTGTGCTGATTGGCTGGACCCCCTTGGCTCAGACCTTGGGGAATGTGGTAGGTTATCTGTCAGTGCTCATCCCTGAGGGGACCCAGCTGCTCCCAAGGAGACACTGATCTCGGCTCCAGTTCTGAGGAACATACTTTTATGATGCTTGAAACATAAGCGGGGAACAAAAGCCCACATGCCCACAACAACATTCTGGCCCAGCAGCCCACATCAGAGGAAGCCTGGCTGGGGCAGGTTCAGAGCTCCCTGGGGAGAGATGGGGTGAGGGGTAAACAAGGAGGACGGAGGACAGCTCCACCTCTCAGGCTGCTGAGCTCCAGAGCAGAAAGGCATATGGGCTGGCAGACAAATAAACATTGGGAGAAACTGAGTCATGTGGGTCCCTTGGCTTCCTTCTTGGCAAAACCTCATTTGAGGAAAGCCAGGGGCCAGAACCCAGCAACAATGCCTGGGGCACAGGAAGAGTGAGGTCAGCGTCTCCCATGGGGAGGTTCTTTCTGGGAACTGGACTTTGAGCCTCAGCTCGGGCCAGACCAGGCCAGGTTCGTTCCCTTTGTGTTTGATTAATGAGCACCAGGCCCCCTTTCTCTCTCCAACTTAAGCAAACCATAAAGGAAAACGTGGGATGGGCCAGCAGGCAGGGTTTGCTGCATGCCCACTTGGTGCACAAAGCAGTACCCGGGGCAGATGGAGCCATCCAAGAGAAGCATCTGGCCTGCTGGCCTAACCCTAGGCCCAGCCTCTGCAGAACAATCCTCTCCGGGCACAGAGGCTCAAGCCCAGAGCAGCTGCAGTTTTACCAGGGACAGTGTGTTTAGTGGAAAGAGCCTGGAGCTTAGACTTTTGGACAGGGATTCGAGTCTCACCTTTGTGACCCGATTAGCTGTGTGAATTCTAGTGACAAAGGCCTTCTCACCTCTAGACTCGAGCTCAGACTCTTGCCTGGATCTCAAGGCCCTCCCTCTGTAGTCTGCTCCCTCCCTACCTGAGTAGACCCCCACTTCTTTACTCCCCTTCTTGCCCTCTAAGGTCAGAGAGATTGACCTTCTTGCTCTTCCTCATATAGAACATCACATTTTCTCATTCCCTGCCCTTTGCACTGGTGTGTCTAGCCAGCCAGCCATGTCTATTCTTTCTTTTCTAAGTTCCAGCCACTGGCCCATGATTCCTCTTCAATTTTGTCTGGCTCATCCAAGCCAAGGCACACACATAATAAGGACGTGGACAGCCCCCAAACCCTCCCACACAGCCATTCTAACCTTTGCTCTTATTCTTCTCATGACACCCTGATAGTTCTTAAATAAGTGATCGAGAGTGTGACCATCTGTGTCTGTTACCAATCCACTCCATTGGCTTTGTCAGGCCTCCTTTATATTCACCTATTTCCCCCCTCTCTCAGCTCTCTGCTGATCAGACCTTACATGGGAAAACTATAGATTAGAAACTCTCTGAGGAGAGCCCAAGTCAAGCTGAGTCCCTCTTCTCGCCCCCACCTGTCTCCAGCTTCCCAACAGGCACTATCATTCAATGCTCCAGCCTAGTTTTAAACTTCCTGCAGTTGCCCTAACACTCAGTGAACTCCAGGCCAGTGTCTATATTTCTCATGTCACCACCTTATTGGAAGCAGTCAGTACAGTGAAGCCCATGGGCCCCTTCTCAAAATCGGGTTTTTTTTTTTAAACACATAAAATAAAATCCATAGGATGACAAAGAAAACCCATTATGTTGAAATAGTTTTCAAAATAAATATTTTAAAAGTTCATAGATACCAGGTTCAGAAACCTTACTCTACCTGATGTATTTATTCACCATGAGACAAGCCTGGAGTATCCCACTTACAGGAGTGCCCAGCCCAGGGTGGGGTGGCCTCGAGTCCAAAGCTTCCCCGCCCTGATCAAGCCCAATACTCCTCTTTTTGAAGAGGGGAAAACCCAAAGAGCTCACTGGGCCCCAATTCAATGCATGCTCCAACTCACTTTCCATTACTGTGGCAGGCAGGGAGGGCAGCTTCTCTTTTATTTCTATTTCAGCTTTATTTGGCTTAGCAAAAGCCCCCCATGACAAGGGTGACTTGGGATTTTCGGAAGCTTTTTGGGAGGCTCTGGGCCCTTCAGTCACAGGCTGCTTTACCATACAACCTGCCGTTAAAGAGGTGTTTTGTTTCTAACATCCCACAACTGAAAGATCAGCTCACACAACATCCCGTGTATTAACCGTCCAACTTGGTGCCATCCACACATTTAATGAGCCCTCCATCTCCTCCTTTATCCAAGTCGTTGATAAAACCATTAATGGCAAAGAGCTGAGCACAGATCCCTGGGGCCCTTGACTGGAGACATCCCACGTTGACATGGAAGCATCACTGACCATTCTTTTAGTAAGGCATTCAAGGCCACAAGGGGCACACAAGTCAAACGGCATCTATACAACACTACAAAAGCTCAGCCTGTCTCCCAGGCTGATGTAAATAGCCTCTCTGTATAACCAATTGACTGTACAATGTCTGAGCTGCCTAAGAGATAACCTTGCTCGATGAATAAATCAAGTGATTCCACTCCTAAGGTCCCACTTGGCCATCTCACCATAGCATGAAGTTCATGAGACCATACAATTAGAGGTGGTTCAATCCCATCATTTCTCTGATGGGGAAACTGAGGTCACTTACCCCCCTCATGCAGCTAGCAGGCAGCAGAATGGGAATGTGGACCCAGATCCATCCATCAATAATCAAACAAGAACTTACCCTGCAGTTACTATGTGCCAGTGTTGTTTCCTCCACACCAAACAGCCTCAGTTCTTGGAGGCTTTGGGAATGGATCCCTAGCTCTGCTAGATACTGCCAAGCTGGGGACACTCCATCTCTGGGCCTGGGGAAGGGAGGCCCAGCCCCTCTACATACCTGGAGGCTTGTCAGTGATGTCATCATCACAGAGTGATGGGTTTGTGGGCACTCCCAATGACAGTCTCCTAAGGTCAGAGAGTGGTGGCTATTTGTGGGGTAGAAGGAGGGCCCTAGTGAAGGCCTGGAGTTTTTGACCAGAATTTTTGACCTTTCCTTAGGAGCTGGGTTCTTCAGGCTCATGAAACAGTTGTAGGATTCCTCCAGCAGTAAGATGTTGGGGAACAACACAGTGGCCTTGGAGTCAGGAAGAAATGACTTTCAATCTTCCTCCTCCTGTCATTTGTTTACTGTGTGATTGTGAGCAAAGCCTTTGACCTCTCTGGGATAGCCTCAATCCCCTGGTATCATGCATCACATTTACTAGGCTCAAATATCAATAAAGCATTTTGCAAACCCTAAAATGCCATGGAAATGCCAGGCACTGCTCTTGTTCCACAATCCCCTCATCACACCTGCTCCCATTCAGTGGTTTCTCATTTGCCCTGGGCCACACCTGGAATTCCAGGGCGTTTTGTTTCTGGGCTTCCCTACTGAAGGCTCAATGGGGCCCTTCAAGGAAGGCCCCTTGTGATCAGCTGGTTCCACTCACTCATTTTCCAGATGAGTAAACAGAGCTGCAGGTGAGGAGGCTTATGCTATGGCCCAACACTCTTTTACTGGCAGGGCTCTGCATCACCAAGGGCTGTTCAGTCTTCCCGTTTTCTTCCTTCTTCTCGGCTTCCAAGCAGAAGTGTTCATCTGCAGTGGCCAGGGATAGTCAGGAGGAAAAAGCAGGTTCTGGTTACCCTTCAGGCATGATCTGTGACTTTCTGGGAAGTCTAGTGCCCGAAGGCATCTCCTTCACTCAGGCACTCTGCTGCCTTGGGGCCGAGTCACCCTGGCCTTTTGTAAAATGCAAATATTCTAAAGGGGACACACCATTAAACTACTTGGGTCATGGAACTGATCTCCCTCTTGACAGGGTAAAGGAGATTCCCATGAGAGCAGTAGGTGCCTGGAAGGAACTTGGAGAAGGAAGGAGGGGTGAAGGGTCCGATGATGCTCGGTCTGCTCTGCACCCCTGAGAACTGCCTGTGTGCTGAGCACATTCCTCCATGGGTGGTCGCCATGCCCATGACATCTGCCCTCTTCCCTCTCCCTTCGGCTGGCTCTGGATTGCTAATGATTGGAACGTCTGCAGGAGATTTATGGAAAGAATTAGAGGGAAAAGTGATTTCCCAGTCTCTCCTCGTTCTGAAACAAAGAATGGCCATTCTGCAGATGCTGGCTTAGGCCACCAAAGACTCTCCCTTTCCCCATCCCCTGGACAGACGGGGCTTGGAGCCCTCGGGAAGGCAGAGGCTTGTGCTCTCCTCTCAGCCACATTCCACACAGCCTGTTCTCAGCTCGGGCCTCCTTCCCAAACCAGAATGGGCAGATTTGGAAAATCAGCCTCCCGGGGAGGAGCAGGGGTTCAGGTGATATGGTCCCCCCACTGCCCTCCTCAAAACAGTCATTTGGAAAGTCCGGAAATAATCTTTTTATGTGTTTTCTGTGACACATTATTTTCCATGATGGATTACTCCAGAAAAAGATAGACCCCATATGGTCTGCAAGGCCTCTCTTTTTTCTCTCTCAAGACTTAAAAGAAAAGAGTTTTTCTTAATTCATTTAAATATATACACACATTATATATAGGTACATATATTCATACATATATACATGTATCTATATATAATCTTCCACTAAAACACAGATGCCAGATGGCATATTCCAAGAGGAGTGTGTGAGTGTGTGAGTGTGTGTGTGTGTGTGTGTGTGTGTGAGTGTATGTGTGTAATGAATGTCTATCCACATGCATGAATCGTCCCACAGAAAAGCAAACCTCTCACACAGAGGAGTCTCAATCTTGTACGTTTCTCTGTAGTCCTTTTTGATTCTTGCCCCAGGAATGTGAGAATTTGCTCATGTCTGGTTCTTCACAAAATGTTAAAGGACCCTCACTTCTTATGCAGATACTCAGTATAGTAGACACTGGTGAGGCCCAGGTTTTATTATACTGCAGAAAACAGAACATCCAAAGAAAAAGAAAAGGAGCCTGAGGTCCATGAAGAGCAGAGACCCCTCCTCTTCCCTCTCAGATAGGCCTGCGCCCTCCCCAGGGACTTCTAGGGTGCTAATCACTGACTTACTGACATCATCCACACAACCCCAGTTTTTCTAACAAGCATCACTGGCTTGTTGGCACTGGTATAAAGGAAGCCTTCTGAGGGCGGGGATGGTTTTGTGTTCGTCTTGGGGGTACTGTCACTTGGGCAGTGTCTGGCACCTTGTACTGTAAGTGCTAGTCAAACTGAACTGTCCTCTACCTACTGGGGTCCTTATAAATGTATGCTGAATTGCTTGAATTTTGGGGCCCTGAAAAGTGCCCCTCTTTTGCTCTCTGGGCCCTAGTTTCCTAACATAAAAAGAAGGAATAATCCTAAGAACAAAAGTTGACATCAGTCTAACAAGACCTCTACCAACAGTGCCCTTGGGCTGGCTCCTTATCTCTCGTGTCTCTGTGGTGATCAGTCCATGAACGCCCTTCTCTGCTGTCCCCAGGCTGGTTTGCCACTTCCTCCCCATCAGAATCCTCCAGTCAGGCCAAGCTCATGCCATCTTCTGTACCAGATTGGCAGCTCTGAAGGCAGCCTCTCTACGGCCTCCCACTGGACAAGGTCTGGAGATCAGACCAAGACTCTCACAGCCTCATGACACTGATGAGCATGTGTGCTTGTGCTGAAATAAAGACTCTAAGAGGTGGGGAGAATTGCGTATGGTCACATGACTACTTAGCGTCTGGGGCAAGATCTGAATCTGTACCTCCTGCCTTGGAGCTGAGCTCTCTCACCTTCATGCCCCACTGCTATGGATCAAAGGCCCCAATGAGGCTAACCCTTCAAGTCTACATTCCTAATACTCATGAGCCCCCACCAGTGTGCTTCCCATGAACAATCAGCCAAGAGTCTCAATCATGTCTTAGAAAAGGCATAGAAAAAAACCAAAACAACCAGTAACTACAAAACATTCTCTCTGTCAACCTAGGGGATATACTTAGTGTCCATGGGAGGAGTGAGCTCAGACTTGAGTGCAATAGTGGAGAGGCACATTTGCAGGATACAGATAGGGCAATGACGATTTTATAAAATACCTTTTGGTGCTGTCGGGCATGGAAGTAATTTTCCTCTTTGTAGAGTATTCCATTGGTCCGAGCTTCTCTGTCAGGCAGCTAGCTCAGAACTTCTGCTCCTCTCTATGCTCTGACTCTCTTCTCTGCTACCCAGGGCCGTGCTCCTTTGTTGAGTGACTGTGCCTCTGTTTCTGGTTCTTCACTCCTGACTCGCCTCTCCTTCCACCATCTCCAGCAGCTGCTTTGCCATGTTAAAGAAACCTCCCCCTGAGACCTGGCTCTCCTGATAGTTGATTCCTTACCCCAGACCTCCACTGCAGGAAGGGCCCCAGCTGCCATCCATTCACTATGTGCTCAGCTCACTCTCTGGACCTCTCTCCTCCTCACCAGTTGCCTTGACCCTGTGAGTGCTCTCTTGATCCACAATTCTGTGCTGCCTTGCCCAATTAGAATGTAAGCTCCTTGAGGGTAGAGACTGCCTTGTTGAACTTCCATCCCCAGCACTTAGCGAAGTGCCTGGCACAGAGTAAGCACTTAATAAATCATCTACCCATCCATCCAACCATCTTTTTATGCAATAATCTTGAACTGGTCCAACAGCTTCCTTTCAAAGCTAATCTCCTCCGAAAGCATCTCCTGACTTGCCTTGTGTCCACCTCTTGAGCTCTCAACCCTTTGACTTTTGTCAAGGGCTTAGCTATCCCATCTCCTCCTGGATGTGACTAATTTGTTAGTTCAGCCAATCTCTTTATTTCCTTCTTGGTTAAATCAAAGGGGTGTCCACACCTCCCCAAGAGACCCTCAGTGTAGCAGGGGGGATAGGACAGGATAGAATAGGATCCTAGAAGCACAAGTTTAGAGCGGGGCTGGAGCTCAGAGACCATCTATAATCAAGATGAAGAAATTGAAGCCTGGACAGGGTGAGTGACTCCCAGAGGCTCCCAAAGCTAATGAGTGTCTGATGGGGGATTTGAACCCAGCCTTGAAGCCAGTCTGTAAGAGCAGCACTCTGTCTATTAGGACACTGCCTCCCTGAACAAAGGGCATGCATAGCCTTTGATCTGGAATCAGCCTAGGCTTCAGGAGACAGAGAATGAAATGACACAAATATCCATAAGTGGGATCAGTCCAGATTGGGAGGTGGGAAAGACTTGGGGGTGAGGTACAGTTAACGCCCCTCCCCTCTTTTAAAAATGAGGAGACTGAGGCCCAGAGTGGGGGAGTGGTCTGCCTGAGGCTTCCTAGGGATGACAGAGTTCAAAGTCAGGGCCCCAAGCTCCTGGTCCAGGGCTCTTCCCATTGGGTCTGGGGGTTGGAGCCCCCTCTTTGGGCTGATGAGACTTTGCAATTTGCCATCGTCACTCTGAAGTGGCATCTACACCTCCAGCCAGAGAGAGGTCTGAAGGGCTGCTTGGGATGCAGGCCCGGCAGAGGGAAGGATGAAAGACAATCCATCAGAGGATGATAGAAGACAGAGAGGGAAAGCCAAGGTGTTCCTGGAAAAGGGAACAGGGGAGATGATAAAGGAAGCAGGCAAAGGACAGGGACGGCTGGGAGCATGGCTCCAGGGAGAGGCTGGGGGCTTGTTGGCCTGGAAGCAAAACAAAGCAGAAAAAGAAATGTTGGGGCCCCAAGAGGACACCTTGGGACAGGACTGGCTGCAACTCAGCTTGTGGAAACCTGTTCAAGGCAGGTTGGGGGGTCTCCAAGCCAAGTCAGAGAAGGCAGAAGCCATGGTCTATTAGATTGGATGACTCTCAGCTCATATATAGATAATAGAGAAACACAGAGAGTGACAGACACACACAGACACAGAGACAGAGAGACACACACACACAAAGAAAGAGACAGAAAGAGGCAGAGAGAGAAAAGAGAGGAGAGGAGAGGAGAGACACAGAGACTGACAGAGATGGAAGGAGGAAGGGAGGGAGGCAGGGAGAGAGAAGAGCATCATTAAGCTCTTGCTCTGTGTTGAGCCCTGGAGATACACAGAGGAGCAGACAAATCCTCCCCTGCCCCCAGAAGCTTAGACCTGAAGGGGAAAGAACAGAGAGAGAAGGGGGGCTGTCAGGTCAGGGGTAAGTGAAGGGGCAAGGACAGTCTGGAGAGCTGAGTTGGCAGGGACCTGGCTGGGGCCCCTCAGGAAAGTGAGCTTCTTGTCCCCTGCCTGGGCCAGAGGGTGCCCCCAGCTAAGTGAATGCAGTCATTCACAGCCCTGACCGGGATTGGAGACTCTGAGACTCAGTACTAAAGGGAGCCTCAGGGCCATCTAGTCTCACTTCCAAATTTTGTAGATAAGGAAACTGAGGCGCAGAGAGCAGAAAGAACTTGCTCAAGGTTACAGAGTTAGAAATCATCAGGAACAAGGGTGGGATTTGAACGCGGATCCTTTGAGTGCAGAGGACTCTCTTGCTAAGGCCTTCTGAAGGAGAGAGCCCCTGAACTGCCCCCTGAAGGCAGGGATGGGGTGTGGGGAGTGGGGGAGATTCTGGGCCAACTGGGAAGAAAGCAAACGGGGAGAGACAGCATCTAGGCGGCCACCGATGGCCGCCTCCCGTCCTCCCCCCTCCCCTGGCCTGATGAGCCTCTTCTGGGAAAGGCAGCTCTAGGGTCCACTTTGTTCTTGGCCTGACTCAAGCCCAGCGCTCAGGCTGCCAAGGAAGGTGGGGGCAGGCCCAGTGTCGGGGTGGCTTTTCTGACACTGATACTTGTCTAGTGGAAATAGGCTGGGCTGCCAGCTGGTGTCACATGGAGGCTTCTCCCAGCAGAGCCAAATGCAGTGACCTTAGTGTCCCAGGGTCTCTGCTTCTTGGAACCAAGGGAGATCTGCTGAAGCCTCTGACTGTGGAGGGCCAGAGCTGGAAGACACAGAAGAGGTCAGCTGGTGCAAGCCCCTTTATTTACAAAGATGGACAGGAAGGAACAGGGAGGCCCCTGAGCAGAGGCCAGACCCCCAGCTAGGTGCTCTGATCCACAGGAGAGTCACAGGGCTTGGGTTGGGGCCTGGCTCCAGTGCTCACTGCCTGGATCCTTTGGGCAGCTTTCTGGGCCTCAGTTTCCTCCTTGATGAATTAAGGGGGCTGGACGAGACGACCTCATTGGTCTTCTCAACCCTCAGTCTGTAAATTTGTGATCCTTCCTCCCTGCCTCAGGAAGCCTCTCCAAGCAGTCTGTGCACAAAGGGCCTGATGCCCAAGTGTGGCTCAGAAAGGCAGGCAGCTTTCTGGGGCACTGGGGAGACAGATCCTCCAAGGCAGCCATCCAATGGAGGGCTCTTGGATGCCCGAGCACAACTCCAGATCTGCCAGCAACATCTAAGCAAAGCTCTCATCGAGGACAGATGTGTGGGGACATCAGGGGGCTTCCTGGGTGGCTTTGCATCCTGTGGGCCTCTCATGGGCCACCCCATTGTAAATACTTAACAAATGTCCAGAGGTAGAATTAAATTGGACTCAATTAAGAGGGGGCAATACGTTTCTCATAGATGGTGCTCTATGAGAACCGGAGGGACCTTAGGGACCTTCTGGGCTCCCCTCCCTCTTCACTTCCCCCTCTTAAAATCCTGGGGGCTCAGCTATGGCATCAGATCCATGTGAGGCCTTTCTGTACCTCAGCACCCCTGCCCTGAAACCTCATGTTTCCTGACCTGTGGATGGGCGACCTGTCAGTGGGGATACCCAGACAGGCAGGATTCTCTTCTGGGCTTGGACAGACCCAGAGCAGATTCTTACTTGCTTAACCAACAATACTTGTTGGTCCATTGAAATTCATCTAGTTCTCTTTCATTATTTAACAGATAGGGAAATTGAGGTCATCTACTCCATGGCTATCAAACATGGGGCCTGTAGACCAGCAACTCTCCCAACTTAACCCAGAACCAGATTAAAATGTAATTGGGAAACATTTAGCAAGATAAATAAAAATGCATTAAAACATAGTGTCAATAAGTGGTTTTCTAAGTCTATGTGCTGGTCAGCAGGGATCCTGCTGTAAGGTTAAGTGGAGCTGAAGGTCCTTACTAACTGAGGAATCAAAGCAGACTTCAAGGAGGAGGTGGCAATTGAGTTAGCTTTAAAAATTGGGTGGAAAGTCAGCACATGACTCTTTGAGCCAGTAACTCCATGACAGAGCTTATATCCTAAGGACATTATTGATAGGAAGAAAATCCCCATATTCACCAAACTATTCATAAGAGTACTTTTTTGTGATAACAAAGAACCAGAAGTAAGCCAGATGCCCATAGTTTAGGGAATGACTTGACAAATTTTGGTGAATGAAAGTAATGCAATATTACTCTTCTTCCAGAACTGATGTGGCAATGAATCCAGAGAAGTCTAGGAAGAGCTACATGAACTGATGCAGGTGAAATCAGCAAAGTCAAGAAAAAAAGAGAAAGGTGCCAGTCATGTATGCAAAAAGAACCACCGCTCACCAGAAAACAAGTGAAGGTCCCAAATTACACAGAGCAAATGTGGTTCAGAAGAGGAGGTGAGAGGGCGTTTCTAATGGGCCCTTTGCAGAGGAGGGGGTCCCTATGGGCTGGGTGTTGCATCCTCTCAGATCTTCCTGAGGTATTGATCAATCGTGTTGATTTTTTTACTTCTTTTTGTCTTAACATGTTATTTGTTCAATGGGATGGCTCTCTGGGAGGAGAGGGGAAAGGATACTGGAGGACATTCTTGTGCTATAAAAGAAAGAAATCCATCAAAACTGGGTTTTAAAACAAAACCAGGAGGTAGGTGGGCCAGGAATTGGGGAAAGAGTTTCTTCAGCCTAGGCAATAATGTGGCTCCAGGCACCCCAGGGGTCGCTGATTTGGGTTCAAAGTCTGTTTCTGCTACTTTCTATCCAACTTTGGGAAAGTCTCCTCCCTTTTTTGGTTCTCAGTTTCCTCCTCTGAAAAGTGAGGGATTTGAACTAGATTGTGGTGTCAAACACAAACAGAAATGGAGAATATGTCTTAGCTAAACTCTTTGTGGCTCCCCATCCCTCCTCTCCCCCCACCAGTCAGCACCCAGCACAATACCAGCAAACGGTAAGAGATCAATAAATACTTCTTGATTAGAACTGATTTGATTTGGTGAATGAGGAGTGGGTGATTGGGCCCGTGCCCACTGTCAGACTAGCACCCTGCCAGGGCCATGCTGGGGGATAGGTGGATGGGCCAAGGATGCTCAGTTTGGAAGCAGCCAGGACCTAATGGAATTCTCTGATGGTGAAAACATCTCCAGGATCTCATAAATCAGACTGAAGAGCCTCACCCTCATTCTGTGCTGACAATTTCAGGGAAGACGGGGGCATATTGTCTGCAGACAAGGGCACCCCGCCACAATAACGCAGAGCGTGGGCGTACAGATGCATAGCTAATTGGGAGGAAAGGAGTGAATCAGATGGTAAGCTGAACAGGGAACAAAGGTGTTGTTGGGCAGACATAATTTTGTTTTGCACTGGCAAGTGATGGGGAGAAGGTTTTATTGCATAATTCAATTTACTTTAAAATATTTACTCAGAAACACCCCCAGGACAAAGCATCTCATTTCCAAGCAACCGGGAAGAGGAGGCAAGACCCGCTCATCTTCTTTCATGCCCAGGTGGGCCATTAATAAATACTTGGTAGGTGCCCCCAGATTGGGGGCCAAAGTGAGCCAGTCATTCAGGGCCACTCTGAGGAGAGGCCCAGAGACCTGGTCATCATCTCCTCTCTAAGCACTGGCTCCCTCTACTAGAATGGAAGCTGTTTGAAGGCAGGCACTGTCATACTTTTGTGTCTGTATCTCCAGTACTTAACACACTGGCTGGCACATAGTAGGTATTCAACAAGGCATTTCTTTCTCTCTCTCTTTCTTCTTTCCTTCCTTCCTTCCTTCCACCCTTCCTTCCTCTCTTTTCCTACCTTCTTTCTTTTCTTTTTCTTTCTCCTCCCCTCTCTCCCCCTTCCCTCTTTTCCCTTCCTTCCTTCCTTCCTTCCCTCCTTCCTTCCTCCTTCCCTCCTCCCTTCCTTCCTTCCTTCCCTCTCTCCCTCCCTCCCTCCCTCCCTCCCTTTCCTTCCTCCCTTTCTTCCCTTCCTTCCTTTCCCTCATTATTTCTTGCTTGACCTACCAGATCATCCTCTAAGTTGGACTTTTCACCTCCAGCCTCTGCCTCCAATCTTCCTCCACACAGCTGCCAAATATCCATTTTGCCGGCATGGTGCTGACCCCATCCCTCTGATCCAGTTAGAGTTAGGCTCTCTCTTATCTCTGAGATAAGACACAGACTCTTGGCTTGACCCCGAATTCCTCAGAATTCCCAAATTCCTCTCTGCTCTTTGCTGCTGATACTGTATCTCTCACCTCTAAGCCTTGAGGAATTTAGCCACAAAGGGCAGAAGAGACATGGGAGGGCACTTAGACTAAGTGGAAGGGTCAATAGGGTTTTTCAGGGCGGGGGAGACGTGGCTGTGTTTGAAGACAGTGGGCAGTGAACCAGTGTATGGAGAAGTATCAAAAGTAAGTGGGGAGGGATGAGAGAAGAGATGGGATGGAAGGGTGTTGCCTGGAGAGCTCTGGGGCTGGTCTTGGGAAGGAGCAAATCCACACCATCATAAGAGTCAGAGTGAAGGAGGGGGCAGAAGGCACCTGAGTGATGGGAGATGAGGAAAAGGGGAGAAGAGAGCACACAAGGGACCTCAAAGCTCATCTGGTCCACCCCCCCACCATTTTCCCAACACAGAAATTGAGACGTTGACTTGCCCAGGGTCACTGGGCTGAAGGAGCTACATAAATATCTGACAATGAGAGCATGTTTGTCACATGCATGTGGCCATGGTGCTTGACCCTCTCAGGCCTCCTGGTAGCAGAGTCCTGCTGGGTGTGGTTAGATGACAATCCCATCCCCTTCAATAAGCATCTATTCTGTCATCTTGGGTGTCAAACACAGCTATTCAACACCCTCCAGGTTGGGTTTTCCTCAAAATAGGTGGCACAGGTTGAGCAGCAAAGGGAAACCTGACCGCTCACAGGGTGTTATGGGCTTGGCCAAATGGCACACACTGAGAAACCAGTCGAGCTATGTGCCAAACCCCCAATACCACCAGATTTCCCAAGCCCTATCAAGGGGAAATCAAGTTCTCCAGTCTGTGAAGGGGGCCCTTGGCCATTTCCCTATTCCATGGCTGGAGCCTCTGAACTCAGCAATGCACGGGATGCTGGGGGCAAATTGAGCTCCCTGAGAATTTTATTTTTTGCCAGTAAGTGATCTGTGCAGATTCAATGTTCTTTCAAATGTGTTTGATTTTCCCCAGACCATGAAGGCAAGGCATGGGCAGGACCCTGGTCCTCTGGTTTACAGATAAAAGAACTCCTGTGGTACTGGAGGAAAGACCCCTAGCCCTGGAGTCAAAGGTCCTGGCTTCAAATCTCACTCTGGTCCCTTCCTATACCTGTGTGACCTTGGGCAAGTCATGTAACCTCCTGGAGACTCAGGTTCCAAATGAGGAAGATGGCAGGGTTGCATCTTGGTGACCTTTGGGGACTACACCTTGAAGTCGGGCCTTAGGATCAGAGCACTCCACTGTCCTCCCTGTGTGGCTGTCTTCCCTGATTTTTTGTGTGTCCCAGGGAATGTGGCCTGTTGTGCCAAGCGGACCTTAAGTGAAAATAAGATTGGGGGTCATCAGTTTGTGCCCTGAAAGGAAGGCCTCTGGGGCCCAACCTCTCCCAAAGCTGTCCCATGGAGCTCTCTCTTCACTAGGGTGAGGGTCTGACTTATAGGGTGAGATGACGCCTTCATCATCAAGCCTTGAGATGCGAGGAAAAGGATTACAAGTCAATCAATAAACGTTTATTAGGCACCTACTATGTGCCAGGAACTGCCAAGAGCTAGGGATATAGGAAGAAGCAAAAGACAGGCCCTATCCCCAAGGAGCTAAGGATCTAATGGGGGAGATAATGTGCCCACAAATCACAGTAAGCTACCTATGGGATACATAGGACAGAACCAATAGGGAAGGCTTCCTGTCAAAGACAGGCTGAGAGCACTCCCTCCTGAGCCAGAGCCTGAGCTCTCTTGTCAGGGAGGAGGAGGGCAGAGCACTGGCTGGTCCTAGCCCCTCCCTTGGAGGCTCAGCTCTGGGGCCTCCTCTTCTGGGTCTCACAGCTCCTGTGTTTCCTCCTCTCACTGACCTAGAACCCCTAATGTGCCTGCTTCCTTTGCCCCTGTCTCCTTGGGCTTGACTTCTCTGTGTCCGTGATGTTTGTCTGGTTGGAGTCCTTAAAAGCAGGGACTAGTTCAATGTTGAATTTGTATCTCCAGGCATAGCATAGAGACTGGCACATAGTAGGCCCTCAAGTAAGGTTGCATCAAAACTGAATTAAAGATAATTGAGACCATTAGGGCCAGAGTAAAATTGAACCTGACAGTGTAATGCAGGGCCCCAGAGCAGGCTGACGTGGAAAACTGTGATTCAGGTGAGGCCAAGGAAGGGAGGCCTGGTCCACGTTGGAAGATAGCCTCTGGCAAGCATATGTAAAGCACCTACTTTGTGCCAGGAACCTTATTGGGAGCTGGGGACCAAGTACAAGGAATGAAACAGCCCTGACACTCACAGAAGCGCATTCAAGTGGAGAAGACCGGGTCGTGCTGCCACATGCAGAATACATGTGGAGGAAAACAATTTAATAAACACAAGGCAGTTAGCTGGGTGAGACAGGGCCACAGTGGAGCAGATATTCTAAAAGGAAAGGGAAGTTGAAGCAAGAAAGAGGCCCCACCACCCTTCTGGCTTCCATTCCCATCCTCCTCCCCGGGTCCACTGTGACCTTCAGCTTCATACAGTGATCAAGAAGGACAGCAGTCTACAAAGGGACCCACATGCACTGTCCTCACACCAGCCTGCTGAGGCAGGGACTACAGGCACTAACCCCATTTTATAGATGGGGAAACTGAGGCTCAAAGAAGTTAGCCAGCTGAGCTGTGGTCACTCGGCAATGAATAATCTGAGCTCACTTTCCTCCCAATTATGCTGTGGCCACGTACCCCAGACAGTACAAGTATCATTAGGCCAGCTTTATAGGGCTGGACAGTGGGATTCCTAGCACTCATGACTTGTCCAGCGTCTCAGTGAGTAAGTATCGAGCCAAGAATCGAGCATTCTTTCTGCAGCAGTCTCAAACACTGCCCTCGGCAGCCCATTTCTGACTGTGCTCACACCTTGCCATAGCTCTGCCTCGGCCTGAACAAAGAAGGCTGCTGCTGTTGCGGCCCTTGCCCCTCCAGCTGCTTCCTGGCCCCCTGGCCCTGCTGCCCCAGTCATGGCCATGAACCAACCCCACTGGCCAGCCAGCCTACCTAGAGATCCTTTATGGACATTCTCCATGCTTCTTTCTGGCAGTATGTCTCAAATACTTCCATATGCATGCCCTCTCCTCCCCCAAACCTTCCATGGCTCACTGAGCACACACTAGAGAGCCAACATCCTCCCCCCACACTCTGGACACAGTCTGGCCTCAGTCTTTCCATCCTAGTGTCTCCACTATCCCTGATAGGAAGTCCCCATTTCTGCCCATTTGGAGCTGCACATCCTCTCCAAACTGGACAAACATTCCTGCTTCCAGATCAATGTCTTTGTTCCCTTTGTTGTCTGGCCTGGAAAGAACTCATCCCTTCTCTCCTCACACATCCTTTGAGTCTGGCTTAAGTCTCATCTTCTACATGAATTTATCGGCAAAATAACACCATATTTGGGGACAGAGGACTAGAACCCCAACTCTGCCTCTGCTCCTTATCAGCTATATGAGCTTGAGAAAATGATTTCCTTTGTCTGGGCCTCAGTTTCCTCATCCATAAAATAAAAGGGACGGCCTTTATGGTCCCTTTCAGTAATTAGGAGAGGGATGTGAATCCTTCCCCAAAGCTCACTTCTGACGCTCCATCCTCTCAAGGAGGCAATCCCAAGCTCTGTCAGGTGGTACCAAGATGGGCCTGGTGATCCTGTGTGTTTGTTGTCCTAAGGACAGCTGAGCTGAGCTCAGGAGGCTTGGCACCAGGTTGTCCCCAAGGTCAATGGCATTTTGGTCACAGTAATTCTAGAAGACTATCGACCAATTTATAGAGGGGCTGTAATCTGTAATGGTGGAGTGACTGGTCACACCAACAAAAGCAAAGATTCTTGAAGTATTCGAGTTCTATGGTGATATTGGTGATGATGATAAAAAGGAGGATGACGATGACGGTGTTGACCAAATAAATATTATAGGAAGCTCCACAATTTCAGTGTCGGAGAACTGGCATTCTGTCACAGTGAATTCATTGACAGAAACCCTATGCCCATTCTACAGGGCTTAGAGACGTAGCAGAGAAAGATACGTCCTTTTCTTGGATGTATTAGCATGTATGGAGACACCTGAATTAGAAGCTCCCTGACCCAGCCCTTCTCTCTGCAGGGATAGCTGGTTGCAGCACACTGTTGGGATGCATCCTTTGGGGATCCACATGATTAAGATGCTTGGGGCAGACTGCTAGGCAAGTACCTCAAGGGGGTCACTGATAAGAAGGAAGTCTTGATTTGTCCCTAAAATATGTATTGGAGAACTCTTTGTGGGAGTAAAGAATTCGAAATTAAGTGGATGCCCATTGGTTGGGGGACGGCCGAACAAGTTGTGTTACATGAACATAACAGCCTCTTACTGTGCTTTAAGAAATGAGGAATGTGATGGGCACCTAGAGAAGCCTGGGAGGATGGATGTGAGCTGAAGCAGAGAGAAGTCAGCAGAACCAGGGAAACAGCACACAATGACTGCAGCGGGGTTCACAGGAAGAAAACCAGCAACAGAAGACGGCTGCAAAATTGCGAGGGCCACGTGTGGCCCCAAGGAAGAGGGAGGAGATGCTTCTCTGATGTGTCTCTGCCAGGCAGAGCACGGCGCTCGTGGCCATAAAACGCAGTGTGGAATGTGACGTCTTTCCGACACACTGACTATTTTCTCATCTTTTCCTTTTAAAAATTGTTATAAGGGATGACTCTCTGGGTGGGAAGAAGAAGAGGGACTAGGAAACTCTAGTTGATGTAAAAGCAACAGATAGAAGGAAATCCATGCAAAATGATGCTTGGGACAAGAAGAATGTGGAGCGTTGAAGGGTCATTGTTTTGGTGAAACAGGACGGAAATTCAGCTGAGCACAGTTCTTTTCATAAACATAGACAGATGACTATTGGAATGAAAACAAGAAGCTGAAGCATTTACTACGTGCCCAACAGAGGGCATCTAGGTGGTGCCACAGTGCATAGAGTGCCTGGCCTGACTCTAAGAAGACTCCTCTTCATGAGTTCAAATCTGGCCTCAGACACTTCCTGGCTGGGTGGCCGTGGGCAAGTCACTTCACCCAGTCTGCATCAGCTTCCTCATCTGTAAAATGAGCCGGACAAGGAAATGGTAAACCAGTTCAGTGTCTTTGCCAAGAAAACCCCCAGTGGAGTCACAGAGAGTTGGGCACAACCGGACAAACAAGCAACAATAAACATGCCAAGCACCACATGAAGAGCGAGGGAGGTAAATGCAGAAGCAGAGCATGCCTGCCCACGAGGGGTTTCCACTTTAATGGGGAATGGCAGCGGGAGAGGCACTCTGCCCGCTTTGGCTGGTGAGCGGGCCCCAGAGAGCAGGCAGACCCAGGCTTCACCCCAGGCAGGAGTCATGGTTCCCAGCTGCAGAGGGGAGTTTGCGGGTGGGTGGCTGAGGAGGCTGGTGAGAAGACAGCCCAGGGAGGAGGGCCTGGCTGGGAGTGAGGGCCTGGGGCAGAGGGGCCAGAGGGGCAGGGCAGGCATCTGGTCTGGAAGGCCGGGCAGATCTGCAGGACACCGAGGAAGAGAGAGGGGAGGCTCCTTGCCTCTCAGTCACTGAGCTGGGGGTGACTCAGCCAAAGCCAGCTCCGCAGCTCTGCTGGGGGTCAATTCTCCTGTTAAATCTCTTCTGGAGTCAAAGGGCTTGGGTTCAGATCTTGGCTTCCACTTGTTAACTGTGACTTGGGACAAGTCTCTTCTCCTCCCTTAGTTTCCTCCTCTGTAGGGGGTGGGGGGGCTTGGATGTAACAGTCGCCTAATTCCCTTCGTGAGAACACAATAACAAAGCCATGTTTCTAGCAGTCTTGTGGAGGAGGGAATGCCGTGTTCTGAGGAGGGGTGGAGAAATCAAATGACTTGGCCAGTGTAACAAAGCTACTAAGGGTAGGAGCTAGGATTTGAACTCAGATCTCCAAATCTGATCCTTTCCTCTAAAAGCTGCTATACAGGAAGGAGAAGACTTATTTGTGTCACTCCGGGCCCCTAAAATGGCGGCAGACTGGGCACACTCAACCCAAGGCAGGGCTATGTAACCTTCAATGCCCTCAGAGAGAGCCTTTCTGGAGGCTCCCTGCCTCTGCCAGGGTGCCAGCAAGGCCGGCTGGCCATGCCCCAAGGGTGAGGGAAAGGAGGGTCAGGCACTGGGTGGGAGGCTGGCTGGAGGCCTCTGATGTCCTCCCCATATCAGGATGTTCCATCTCCAAGAGGTTTCTCCGGATTCTGTTAAATGGGCAGAGGCTCTCCATTCTACCAGGCTACTTTCTGGAGACTTGCCTCCCTTCTCATACTCACTCATAAGATGTCCTCATTCCTTCTTGTAACACGTTGGCTTGGCCTTAATGTCTGGAGCAAATGGAGTACGCTTAATTCTGTGTTCCTATTCCTCCGATTTCACAGCAGGGAATTAACTTTTATTGAGATCATAAATATTGCATCCCCACCTCGCTGGAGGCCTTTCATCTGCCCAAGGCCTCCTGCTTCTAAGTCACTTAAGGTCACTGCATCTGGAAATGGGAACAGGCAGTGAGATGGCAGCTGCTGGGGATTCAGTTCTCAGGTAACAGCACCATCTCACCCCTTGTTTTCCCATCTTGCTCCATCTGGTCACAGAGTCCTGGGCATGTAGCTCCCACGTGAAAAGCAGCACTTGCTTTGATCTGTCCCAGCCAGAGTTGGCCCAGGCCCGGACATGGGTTTTTGGGAAGTGTAGACCAGCTCAGTTCCCAGAAACCAGGAGTGATTGGATGATGGGGTTCAGTAAATAGTCAATGTCTAAACCCTAACTGGGTGAACTTGGGCCACTCAACTCTCTGAGCTTTAGTTTCCTTATATGTGGAGACAGTAACACTTTCATACATCCAGGGATCAAGCTCCTGCTGAAAGTGCTTCAGAACCATACAGTGCCAAATAAATGTGTAAGGGCAATGGGGCACTGAGTCATTCATTCAATTTTCCCACCCCACTAAAAGCAAGATAAAATTCTTCACCCTAAGATCTTAGCTGGAAGAACTCAATCCACTAGACAAAGACTTTAGACTAGGTGTGAAGAATCCCTGAGGCTGTGGGCGGGGGAAATGGAGGGGCACTCCCCAGGAAATGAATTTGGTTTGGCTGAGGAAACAGTCATGCTTGGAGGGTCAGCGCCAGGATGCAGAGATTCAAGCATGCGGTGGGGAGAGCATTCCAACTAAAATCAGGGAGGGGAAACCTAAGCGAGATCCTTGAGAAGGAATAGATTGATGGGGAGGGGGGAGCAGTCTCCTGGCCCCACCGTCACCAGAGGAGTGAGCACCTCCAGAGCTCCACGGTCCAGAGAACATCCTCCCCATCACCCACCTAGCGCTATTCCCGGCTGACAGCGGTGGCTTTTCCAGGAGACAGGGACAAGCTGGATGCTGATTCAAGGTTTCCCAAATATCTCAGCAGAAAAGATCCATGATCCTCTGGCAGCTACTTGAAGACTCCAACCACGGGACTTCCAGAACCACGAGTTACCTCACTATTGCACGCATGCTCTAAGCTTGAGCCCATTTTCCCCTGGATGCTGCAGTGAGGAAAGAGCCTCACAGGACTCCTACTAGGGCTCCTTAGCAACGCCTGCTTCTAAAAGCTAAGTGACTTTTGCCTGAATAGTTAATACCAATGATTATCAAGGCAGTGAGCATGCTGGGGACGCTTCTAGACTCTGGGGATCTGCCTAGCCAGTGGGGGTAGGAGCTGGGGGAGCTACCCCAGAGCAGGCACTCCAAATGTGAAGTCAGCTCATTGTTACGATGCTTCCAAGGAGGATCACCACTTTCTATCATCATCCTCTCTACCTTGCTGCTACATTTAGGATTCCAAGTCACCTCAGAGGGCATCGAGGTGTCCCCACAATGGCACTGACTATTTTAATCCAATGTTGTGGTAGGATGTTGGCATTCTACACTGTTGTCAGTTAATAGGTATTTTGATCCTGCCTTTACTACACACATGTGGTGCCATACATGGGCTGGTATTTAAATACCAGCCTGGAGAAGCCTCAGGCTTCAAAATATCTTCCCAGGTTACTAATGCTAACACTTAGAATTCTTCCTTTATAAAGTCATCAGTTTGGGTTAAGGTATTGCCTATCAAAATATAAGTGCCTCTTGGTGTGTGTGTGTGTGTGTGTGTGTGTGTGTGTGTGTGTGTGCAAACATTCAATAATTATTAATAATTGTTTTTATGTACTGGACAAATAGGAAGAGAAATAAGCAATAGTCACAATTTGGGGAGGAAGGACCATGGGTGTCTGGATTATAGGAAGAACCAGAAAGTACAGATGCATTTTAGTATGCAGGAAATACAGACTCTGGGAAAGCCATTCATGTGACATGTGGGGCCCGGACTCTCTTTTTCTCCCTGCTTTTGGGGGCCAGGAATGATCTACACTGTAAATGTAAAAGGGAAGGGTTTGGGAAGTACTTCCTTCCTCCCCCACCTCCTCTGGTCCAGTGACACTGGCCTCCTGGCTGTTCCATAAATGAGACCATCCATCTCCCTAATTCCAGGAACACTGTCTCTCCTCCATTGTTTCTGCTTGGGGACCTCCCTGGTTTCCTTTAAGTCCCAACTAAAATCCCACCTTCTGCAGGAAGCTTCCACCCCCTAATCCCAGCACTTTGCCTCAGTCATTCTCTCTCTATCTGCATATAGAGCCCCTCCTTGTTACCTCCAGTGCTAGCACAGCTAACTGTGAGCATCTGGAGGGCAGGGGCTGTCTTTGGCTTCTTTCTGTGTCCCCTACCCCCATGCTTAGCAAAGAATCTGGCCCATAGTGGGTGCTTAATATTGATTGATTAATTATCGGTCAACTGACAGAAAAGTTTGAGTGTTTGTAGACAGGAGATAAGAATAAAAAACCCAGGAAGGAAGCCAGGAAGAAAGAGACTTTCTGACTTTGCTCTATTCATGAGTATGTAACTGTCTGTCCATAGTGGGTGGCTCAGGACCTTCTGAATGATAAGCCAAAGCCATCCCTCCCCACCCCAACCCCCCATTCCAGTCTAAAGGCCAGAAATAGACTGTGGCGTTTAAAGAGGAGGAGACATGCTGGACAGTCTGAGATTCCCTGAACTCACGGCCCACTGGTCACTCCTCTTGATTCAGGTGGGAGCAAAGGGCCCAGTCAGAGATGTCCTGCATGTAGGACACTGAATGGCTTGGGGGCTTAGCTGGCGCTTCCTTTTCTACTTTATTTAAATAGAATTGGAAGTTGTAGTTGAAATTTGGAAGAAAATAGGGAATGTGGGAAATGAACATCTGGCCATGCAGGGAGCAAAGAAAAAAAAAAGATGTAATTTTCTGGCTGATGGCTTACATTTCCAGAACAGCAGGCCCCTGCTGAGGAACTGAGCCGTCTTGGGATGATGAAGCAAATGTGCTCTTCGAGACAGATCCATGAGCTGGACAAGAGAAGTTTGTACTAGAGTTTGGGGGGGAGAGAGAGGGTCCCAGATAACACCATAAAAGCAGACTATGAAGGAGGGCAGCATGGCAGAGGAGGCAGCCAGAATTCAGAGGGGAACACAGCAGGGACGCTCAAGAGTCATAGAGGAAAGGGTGAGCATCTTGATCTGCCCATGTAAAGAAAGGAGTTGAAATACGCATAAAAGGGGAAGGAGCCATCTCCTCTATTTCACCAAGACTTAACGGGAGTGAAGCCAAGGAATCTATGAATTGTGAACAGGAGTGGAAGGCTGTGTCAGGCTTTGTTCAGAATAAAGAATTGTGTGTGTGTGTGTGTGTGTGTGTGTGTGTGACTGTGTGTGAGTGTTTGTGTGTGAGTGTGTGTGCGTGTGTGAGTGTGAGTGTGTGAGGGTGTGTGAGTGTTTGTGTATTGTGAGTGTGTGTGAGTGTTTGTGTGTGAGTGTTTGTGTGAGTGTGTGTGAGTGTGTGTGTTTGTGTGTGTGAGTGTTTGTGTGAGTGTGTGTGTTTGTGTGTGTGACTGTGCGTGTGTGAATGTGTGAGTGTGTGTGTGAGTGTGTGTGTGTGTGTGTGTGTACTAGAATGTGAAGCCAAGTTCCATTTTTGTTGAGAAAGTCCACATCTGTGTAAAACAAGTAACAAATGGGAGGGAGTGATTGGATGTGGATAAAAGGGGAGGGAAACGCCTTTGTGAGGCTGAGAAGCAGCTCGCGGGAGCAGATGACGCTCTCCTGAAGAAGATACTGCCCCTGTCACAAAGGCAACATGACTATCAGAGTAAAGATCTGCCCCCACTAGCGCTGTGAGCCTTGTTCTACTAAAAGCAGGCCGCTGCTGTCTGTCTGTCTGTCATCTTCCTATCCACCCATTCAGGTATGGGTGTGGCTGTGTACACGGCTATATTTATATCCATCTATATCTTGCTCTCATCATTTTATCTCTCAGAAGATAGAGGAATCAAAGGGAATCCGGCCTTTTAGATTTAAATCTAACCAGCACCATGGACTTGAGGAAAAACAAACTGGAGTTCTAATAGCGGAGGAAGGGAATAGTGAACATAGTCATAGACTTCAGAGAAGTTTCCATTTCACATGCCCTAATTGTTAATTAGGGGTGTCAATCATTGCAATGGTCCACCTGCAAAGTCATGAACTCCGTGTCACTAGAGGTATTCCAGCAAAGGCCAACGGTCCTGTAGAGACAATTGGGAAGACAGATGGACAACATGAGCACACAGATATCTTCCAACTCTTAAGATTCTACCACTTCTGAAATGGCAGAGACACTAAAGCCCCCTTCAGTACGGTTAGTCCTTGGGAGGGTAGGCCACCAGGCTGCCTAAGAAGGGGAAGGAGAATCACCCCCAATCAGAAAGCCAAAGCAGGCCAAATCTTCCACACCAGCTGGTCCTGGAGTCAGTCCCTGAGTGGCCATGATAGCTTGTGCAAGACAGAGGGACCCAGCCTCAAACAGACATACAAACAAAAGGCCAAAGAACCAAAATGGTGGAGAGCCAGAATTATGGGGGTGGGAAGGCGACTCTGACAGGTTCAGAGCATTCCTGGTGAGGAGGAAGATGGGGCTGGATTCAGAACACGTGGTTTGCCTGAAGACACTGGGGTCCTGCTGAACTGAGCCGGGAAAGCTATTCTGACAGCAGGAACAAATGTCATTGTCACTTTGCTGAAGACAAGCCCTGAATGAAAAAAAAACAACTGTAAGAAAATCAAGGAAGGAATACCCAGCACCTCTCTGTATAGCCAAGGACACTGGGACCCAGAGCTAGGCAGTGAGTGACTTGCCTGATTCCATTAAAGCTAGCAAGCCACTGGTATGTGGCCAAGGAGAATCCTGCTCTGGGCCTGGGGAACCTCTGGGCTTGGGGGCCTCACAGTGTTCTTGGAGGAACAGCCTGTGCCTGGGAAGATCTCTGTGCCACAGGTCATTGGGGAAGTATAAAGTCATTCTAGGGTTTGGAAAAAAGAAAAGAAAAATGGGATATTCAAGATTCATTTAGAGCATAAGAGACTGAGTATATACTGGGACGACATAGGAAAATGATAGATTAATAACTGTGGAAGGAAGGGAGGGAGGGAGGGAGGAAGGGAGGGAGGGAGGGAGGGAGGGAGGGAGGAGGGAGGGAGGAAGGGAGGGAGGGAGGGAGGAAGGGAGGAAGGAGGGAAGGAAGGAAGGATGGGAGGGAGAGAGGGAGGGAGGGAGGGAGGAAGGGAGGGAGGGAGGGAGGAGGGAGAGAGGGAGGAGGGAGGAAGGGAGGGAGGAAGGGAGGGAGGGAGGGAAGGAGGGAGGGAGGGAGGAAGGAAGGAAGGAAGGAAGGAAGGAAGGAAGGAAGGAAGGAAGGAAAGAAGGAAGAAAGGAAGGAAGAAGAGCAGGGGGAGAGAGTTGGAGGGGGGGGAGAGAAAAGGTAAGGAAGACTAGCAAACAAAATTTTTGAGCCTCAGTTTCCTTCTCTGGAAAATGAGGATAAAAATATTTCTAATCATTCCTCCTGACCTAGTTGTGGAGATTCTTAAATGAGTTCATGTCTGTAATGTGCTTTGCAAACAGAACTCTCAACACCAGTTCCTAGAGACTGATACCTCCCCACACCCACACCCACACCCAGGGCCTACAGAGCCATTGGATTAATTAAACAATCTTTTGTTATCATAGAAAATGCCCTGGACATGCTCTGGGGCCACATACTGAAGAAAGACAAGACAACTTGTTCACCCAGGGACCCCAAGTCACCCAGAGACACCCACCCAGGCATTCCTCCTTCCCTCAAGCACTGTGTCCAAAGCCCAGTCACGGTCCTCTTCTAATGCTTCATCAGCAGAGGAGGCCCTGGGCTCTTGGGGCATCTGCTCAGGGGGAAGGCTTTGAGTGGGGCCCCTCAAGGTGTAAGGTCTGTGGACTGCCTGAGCTGACCTGGAATAAACTCATGGGTTTATTTTTGGAAGACATTTTGGAAGAGTCATTTCACAGTCTGGGTCTCAGTTTCGCCATTTGTAAAGTGAGGTTGTTATCCTGGATGACATCTAATGTGATTTCCAGCTTGTTTGATATGTACATAAGGGGTTTAAAGTAGGAGAGAGGGATAAGAAGTGACCCAGGGGCTCAAAAAGAGGAGGGGATCTCTGGGCTAGACTTTCTGTCCTTGGATCATCAGCAAGTCCAATACCCCCATTTCACAGAGGAGAAAACTAAGGTGAAAGCTCTTTGGGGAAGTGGGACCTGAGCTGGGCTTTGAAGGGCAAGGAGGAGCAGGGAGAATGGCTTTCTGGGTGGGAGGGACTAGGCAAAGGCACAGAGGTGGGCATGAGGACAGCATGCTGGGGCAGGCAAGAGCAAGGCACCTTCAGGCTCCCTGGGGCGGGTCCAGCCTTCTTATTGCAGAGGAAGACTGTGGTCCGGAGGTGGGTGAAGGAGTATCGTCTCCACCTTCAGTCAGTTGGGAGGACCTTCATGCCAAGCACTATGCTGGGCACTGGCACAGAGGCAGTCTGATGAAGAGCTGGGCTCTCAGGCCCTGTGACCCCCGATCCAGCTGTCCTGTGGCACCAGAGCTCATGCTGCTCTAATAGGGAGCCCTGGAGAGGGTGACCAGCACCCGTGGGAACCGGGGGCCAATGACAAGCACTGAAATTCCTCTCTGGAAGGCCAGGAAACTTGGGAACAGGACATCCCCTGGGTTGTCCCTCTGGTTCAGGTGCCAGTCTATCATTCAGCGAACAAATATTTGCTGATAAAAACGGACGTTTGGCTTTCTGTCTCTACATCCTCCTCTGTTGTCAACCAACAAGCATTTATTAAGCTCCTACTGTATGCTGAACACTTGACTGGGGATACAGTGAAAAGGTCCCTATTCTTGGGAGCTCCCAGCCTAACGAGGAAGGTGCGGTGCAGACAATGGGCCAGCAATGAGATGGATTCAGGGTGGCCTGGAGGTAAGGCCTTCACAGCAGAAAGGCTGGGAAAGGCTTCTTGCAGGAGTCTGGGAAGCCGAGAAGTGGGGAGAGCCCCAAGTGTGAAAAACACAGTGCTCAGGAACAATGCCCACGAATTGACTCCTTCCATGTAATGGCAGAGCCAGCCAAGGCAGGGGAGCTCTCCGATTGGCCCAAGTGGATGAGGCCGGACTGGCCCCTGGGGGCCTCGAAGAACTAGAGGAAGAAGATGCTGGTACCCGCCTCGAGCCGGGCCTTGAGCTGGAAAGCTGCCCCTAACAAGAACAAGAAACCAGTCACTTGTGTGAGACAGCAGAAGGCCAAGGATCTTCCCAATAGGGGCAGGAGGCCAAAGGTGGACTAATCGAGACGGCTCAAGAAAGCTGCTGCTTCCAGAACCCCTGCGTGGGGCCTTCAGCACAACCTGTCCTTCTCCCTCAGCTTCCATCCAAATTCCTCACCCCAGAGGCCTGCCCCATACTTGCCTCAAAATCTCATTCTCCACCTTCCCTCTTCCCCTAGTTCCTAGGCCACAGCGGGACTGGGGGAATTCTTTCCTCTTCCCTCGTTGCTCTTCCCTCCTCCCTCCCTCCCCCTCTCTCCTCCTCCCCCTTCTCCCATCTTCTCCCTCCCCTCCCTCCTATTTACCCTTTTCCCATCTCCTCCATCCCTCCTCTCTCCCTCACCCTCACCCTCCCTCCTCCTCTCCCTTCTCCCATCTCCTCCCTCCCCCTCCCTCCTACTCCCCCTTCTTCCATCTTCTCCCTCCCTCCTCCCTCCCTCCCCCTCTCTCCTCCTCCTCCTTCTCCCATCTCCTCCCTCCCCTCCCTCCTATTCACCCTTCTCCCATCTCCTCCCTCCCTCCTCCCTCCCTCCCCCTCTCTCCTCCTCCCCCTTCTCCCATCTTCTCCCTCCCCTCCCTCCTATTCACCCTTCTCCCATCTCCTCCCTCCCTCCTCTCTCCCTCACCCTCACCCTCCCTCCTCCTCTCCCTTCTCCCTCCTCCTCCTTACTTCCTCCTCCCTCTTCCTCCATTCTCCCCACCATCTAGGATATGGAGAGATCAACACACTGCCCTTGGCCCCACTAAGGGGTGGAGGGGATAGGGATATATTCAGTTGGAATCATATGCCACCATTCATTCATTCATTCATTCATTCTAGTCAATCACTGAGTCGACAAACATGCATCAAGCCCTTCCTACACACCAGGCACAATGCTAGGCACCGTGGGTGCAAAGAAAGCCCTTACTTGCTCTTCATACAGAGTGAGCACCTAGAACGGAAAGACGTATGAGGCACAGCTTTGTGCCTCCGGGCATTAAACTCTGCAACCTTCAGGCACCCCCTGGCTAAAGAGATTCTTGTGGATTTCGAATTTGGTTCCTATTAGAAAATGCCTGTAAGCTTCGTTCTGTCAAGACCTAGGAGAGCTGAGCCTCAAGGAGCTGGAATCCAGCCTCAGACACTCTCTAGTTGTGTGACCTCCATCTGCCTCCACATCCTCATCTGTATAATGGCTATAACAGCCCTGGATGCCCAGAGTTGTTGCAAGGGTCCCATGAGATTGTTTTTGTTGATGTGCCTGGCACACAGTAGGTGATTAATAAATGCTCGTTCCTTCCCCCATTCCCTTCTGTAAGTTAGGCACTGAGTTGAAGCAGGTTCTATTTCTTCATCTTCTCTAAATGCCCTTTTCTTTGGCAATGTTCCCCCAGCTAGATCTTCTAAGAAGCTGCCCCACGTGACTGTCCATAAGCCCTTAGGGGTCTTTGAGTGCCAGCCTTTATTTAGGGCTTTTATTCCCTCTCCATCGACTTGTAAAGACATCCATCTACAGCCCTACAGAAGATGACCTCTGGGCTAACCTCAGCAGCCAGTTTCGCCTCCCTGACTCACATAATCCCATCTGGCTGTGCTGATCTCTCAGCAGCCGGACTCTGATGAATGTGTTTGTGTCTCCCACAAAATTAAGCTGTCTCTTGAGCATGTATTGGAGAAATGAGTGTTGATTCTGGATGGCCTTCTTCCTGGGAAGTGGGAATGGGCAAATGCTTCCCTGAAGCTTGTTTTTACAAAGCTCTGGCCATTGATTGAATGGGTCAGTTGGGAAGACTCTGACTTGTTTGCTTTTGTCTTTTATGGAAGGACATGGCAGCTGGGCCTCAGTCAGGCACAGAATTACAAGGACCCTTTGGCTCAAACCTGGCTCTGAAAGGCAGGGCCACACAGGGGTTTCTGTGAGTTTCAAGGGTTTGAAAAAATCTAGGCAGGGTGTGTATGCAGTGGCATCCTGAGTTTTCTGGGGCTCCCCTGACAAGCTTTCCAGTGTTGGCTTGGTGATGGATGATGGATAAGGAAACTGAAGGCTTATCACAAGGTGGGGTGAACTCATCTCCAGAAAGGCGATGTGGGTTTTTTCAGGTGCAGCAGACCATGAAGACCATCTTCAATAAGACAGAGGGCTTGTGGTTGCCCTGTTAAGCGAGAGCCACAGAAGATTACCTACATGCTTTAGTGTGGCTTTTGAGGCCTCAGTGCAAGAACATTTGTGGAATTCCTTTAAGATCTGTAAAATGTTCTCTTCCTCCATTGGTGAGCTCAGGATTCTGAGCAGTGGAGCCCAAGCTCATTTGGTCTTAGCCTGGGGGCATCCTTCATCACCTGCTATGGAAAATGATGTGTTGAGACCCAGGTTGATGATTGTTTTGTCCTTTGACGCATCGTGGAGCCATACAACACACACAAAGCAAGCCCCAACTCCCCAATACCTACTTTTTACAGTAATCAACAAGATTCAGAAATGTATGCTAGTGAACTAACACAATGCACCCACTCCACTGGCACCACTTTCAAATGGTGCCCTACAACCAAAAGCTCTGGCTTAGGATACTCAGTTTGAGGAACTTAGCTTCCTCTCCCCTCTTTCATAAACCCACCCACCCATCCATCCATCCATCAACCCACCAATCAACAAGCATTTAGTTAGTAAGCCTCTGCTAGGCACCAATCCATGTGGTAGGCTTTGGGACACAAAGGTGTTGATTTTCTCTCTTTGGCATCTCACGCAGGGTATAGCATATTCACTCTCCAATGACTCTGGGATTCAATCGATCTGGATTGAATTGAATTGCCTCCTCTCTCTGCCCAGATGTCCCTCTGTGATTGGCTCATGTTGTCCACCAGGTTCCAAAGGTAATAATAAAATGGCTCTCTCTCTCATGTCCATAGGACTGTGGGGCTGGAAGTGGGGGTAGAGACTCATCTTCCTAATGAGCCATAAGATGAATTGAGGGGATGAATCCAAGTGGGGGCTGGTGGTGGCGAGAAGGTAGGGAGTCCATCTTGGCCCCTCCTGGTGTCACCTTCCCATAGACAAACACTCAAGGGCTGACCTTTTCATGTTGAGGATACCCCATCAGCTCCCAATGCCTCCATCCTCAAGCTGGCCACGGAGGCTGCTTTACTGACTGTCTCTTTATCGCCTCCCTAGTCTGACACTTGGGTCTGAATTCTAGCTCCTCCATTTACTAATCTGAACCTCAGTCCCCTTATCTGTAAAATGGGGTGATGATGCTGGCCCTTTCTCTTCTCCCACACCTGTTGTAAAGAAAGCGCTCTGTTAAGAACTTAATGTATATGAGACATAATTGTTCCTGTCCCCTGGCTCAGAACAAATAAAAGTGCATGTGCTTATGGAGTGCTTCCTTGGTGCCAAGCACTGTGCTAGCTGACTTTGTGTTAACTCACAGGACCTGAGATGGCCTCATGGCGGACACTTGTGTTCAGTCTTAGCATATTTCTCATTCCTTTTTGCTTGGTCCTTCAGTTCTGAGCGTCCATGGTCTCTGAGTGCATTAGCCCCCTACTAGTGCATCCCAACTCTGTGTCCAGCAAAGTCACCCCCCTTCTCACTAGATATGCCCTTCCCTGTTAAGAGAAGAAAGCTGCCTCCTTCATCCGGTCCAGAGCCCCATTGTTTTAGTAGAACTAAGGGAATGAAGGGCAATAATGGCCCCCTATCCTAAACAGCCAGACACAGATTCCCTACAAGCTGATAGGTATGATGTCGTCCAGCATGGCCAGACAGGCAGGCACTCAGGGACTCTGGCCTAATTAGTACCAACCCATCAATTGAGCTCAGACTCATATGGTATACTTGTGGAAGCTCATTTTGCACATTAGGAAGCCAGAGGAAGACTCAACTTCGGAACCATTTGAAATTTTCTTCAAAAAAGTAGAGTAGAAAGTTGTATAGACACCAATGGTGGAAACCAATGGTCTCCTACAGTTTGACAGCCTTATAATGATGAGTTACCAATGTGCCTCTGTGGAAATCGAATGACTCATCTGGTGAGTGAAATGTAGCAATTCCTTCATGGTGCAATAACCGATAATTTTCAGGAAGGGGAGTTGAAATCTCACATGAAGTGCCCAAGGTCAAGGGTGAACCCTGAAATCCTAGTCATTGGCGAGCATCAAAGATTCTCCAAAAAAATTTCTCTGGCACCTTATTCTCTACCTACTTGGAAGGCTCAGAAACTGTATTTTTTCTGTACAAAGCTTTTCTTTAGAAAGGTCCAATAATTAAAATGTACCTTTGGTGCTCCCATTAAAACTGAAAGCATTCAAGTGACTGAAACATGTGCAAATGATTTAAGTTGCTGCTCAGAATTACTTAACATTTTCTTTTGAAAATACATTTGCATGGATTTGATTTGCATTGCTTCAAAATAGATTTGAAGAACTATCCAACAGGCAGTATAGATAAACAATCACAGGCATTCCATGTTTTTAATACTTGTTTTTATTATATTAGAAATAATACAATTTTTGTGTTTTATTGCATTTAGACATTTTTGTTATATTGGAAATATTTTTATTTTGTTGTATTAGAACATAATAGTGCATTTTTATTGTATTAGAAATTTATTGTATTAGAAATTTTATGATATTAGAAATAATTTCAATATTTATCACATGCATTTTTAAAGTTGGCTGATTTTTCCTCTAATGTATTCGATAAATAAAAATAATCCCATTTTCATGATGAACTAAGTTAATCTGTATGGCAAGTAATTGAATTCATATTTTATCTTTAACAACAATTCACTACTGTTATATAGTAAGACTGACTCAGATGAGGTTATCTCATCTCCAGGGATCAGGGGAAATTATTCGAAGTACCTAGGATGGTTTGTTGGTCTAGCTAGAGGTTGTTCTAGTCTTATGATATTAATTAGACTTGGATAAAGCAATGCAAAGACATACTGTCACATCATTGACTGTTGCCAAACTCCTACCCTACACTCTACCACCACCACCACCAACAACAACAACACCCCCAGCAAAGCCAACAAAAGGTCAGAGGGAGACATTTTTCCAGCCTGAGAAAACTTAAGAGGTCAGCAGAAGTCTGTAACACCAGGGTGGAGGATCTCAAAAAAAAAAAATATGAAGGAGTGAGAAAGAGGGATGTGTTGGGAGAAGGGTGAAGGAAGGGATAGAGTGGGCACACAAGGAAGAGCTTTTACAGTGAAGGGGAGAATGGGAAGGTGGCAGGTAATGCTTGTACCTCATTCTCATTGGATTTGGTTCAAAGAGGAAAGTACATATATACATGTATATAACACACACAGACATGTATATTTAGGGTTAGGGTTTGTATATGTGTGTGCATGTATACACACATACATAGGCACACACACAGAGTCATGCATAGGAATCTATCTTACCCAATAGGGAAATAGAAAGGGAAGGGGCTAAGAGAAGGGGAGGGGAAGAAGATAAAAGAAGGGCAGATTAAGGAAAGCAGTGGTTAGAAGTGAAATAGACTTTTGAGGAGGGACGGGATAAAAAAGAGAAAGAGAAATAAACAGAAAAGAGTGGGATGGAAGGAAATGCACAGCAATAATGACTGTGAATGTGAATGGAATGAGTTCGACTATGCAACAGAAGCAGACAGCAGAATGGATTAGAAAACAGAATTCAACAATAAGTTGTTTACAGTTTGAAATAGAAAGACCCACATAGAGTTAACACAAAGAGCTGGAGCAAAATGTAATGTGCTCCCACTGAAGTAAAAAAAAAACCAAAACACAAGGGTAGTGGTCATGATCTCAGACAAAGCAAAGAAAAAAATAGACCTAATTAAAAGAAACAATCAGGGAAACTATATTTTACTAAACGGTGCCATAGATAAGGAGGTAATAAGAAAATTTTATAGCAAGTTCCTATAATAAAGGCCTCATTTCTCAAATATATAGAAAAGTGAGTCCAATTTATAAAAATGAGAGCCATTCCCTAATTGATAAATGGTCACAGGACCAAAACAGACAGTTTTCAGAAAAGGAAATCATAGCTATCAATAGTCATATGAAAAAATGCCCTAAACCACTATTGACTAGAGAAATGCAAATTAAAACAACTCTGAGGCACCACCTCACACCTATCAGAAATGACACGTTTTGGAGTGGAGGAATAGTAAACTGGTCCAACCATTCCAGAGAACAATCTGGAATTATGCCCAAAGGGCTATAAAACTATGCACACCTTCTGACTCAGCAATATCACCACTAGATAAGAGATCAAGAAACGGGAACATGACTTTCATGTACAAAAATACTTACAGCAGCTCTTTTTGTGGTGGGAAAGAACCGAAAATTGATGAGATGCTCATCAGTTTGGGAATGACTGAAGAAGCCGTGGCATGTGATTGTGATGGAATATTATTGTGCTCTGAGAAATGGCAGGCTGGGATGGTTTCAGAGAATAGAACAAAACAAAACCAAGCAAAACCTATGTGAACTGATGCAAAGTGAAGCGAGAAGAACCAGGAGATCGTCGTACTAACAGCAATGTTATAGGACCACCTACTGTGAAAGACTTGGCTGCTCTGATCAGTCCTGTGATCCAAGACAATTCCAAAGGACTCTACACCTACAGAGAAAAAACTGATTGACTCTGAGCACAAATTGAAATAGAATTTTCTCCCTTTCAATAATTTCTTTTTACTTTTTTGATAATATAGGTAATATGTTTTGCATGATTTCACATATACAATTGATAATGTTTCTTACCTCCTCAGTGTGTAGAGAAGGGGGTAGGAGGGAGGAAGAGAATTTGAAAGATAATTTTAAGAGAAAAGCATGTTAAAATTAAATAGATATTTTTGAAATGATCAATATTAAAAGATTTTTTTAACACTGGCAAACAAGGTTCATCAAAATATTTCTAAAATTTACTATAATTAAATAGTATTTATCCAAAGAATTCTTGATTATTTAACATTAGGCAAAAGACTCTGGATAATGAATCATAATAATAAGAAAACTCAGTCAAAGACAGTGAGCTCTCCCTCCACCTAACCTGTCCCTAGCTAAGGCCCTGTGGGCTGCTGCCTGCTCCTAACTCCACTGCCTGGATGCACCCATAGCTCAAACATTGCCCCCTGCACAAATAAATTGTGGAGAGAGGATCTTTTTCTGAGTGAGAAAAAAACCAATTCTTCTAATCAGAGAGAGCGATGGTTACACTGATCTTTGCTTTGAGGCAGCCAATAATAGACTGAAGCAATGAATGGCCTGACCGCTCAGATTCAGGAACAAACTCAAACCACCCATCCATGGGGAAAAGCTGCCATCGCCACTTTCAATGTTGCTATAATTCTTTAAGATTTCCAAAACCTTGTCTCTCAGCAGCCCTAGGAAGTAGATTGTAAGTGTAATATCACAGCCCATTTTAAAAATTGGGAAACTGAGGCTCAAGAAGGAGAAATCAGTCTTTGTTCAAAAATGAGCAATTGTCATTTTTTAAACTGGATTTTATAGAAAAGGCACAGAAGGGTGATCATGTGCTTTCTCTCGTCTTCTTCATAATCCAAAGCTGAAACAAATTAGGGCCCTGCATTACCTCAGATAGGGCAGCTGGGCAGCACAGAGGATGGAGTGCCGGGCCTGAAGTCAGGAAGACCAGTTCTCCTGAGTTCAAATACAGTCTCAGATATGTACTAGCTGTGTGACTCTGGGAAAGTCACTTGACCCTATTTACCTCATTTTCCTCATCTGTAGAACGAGTTGGAGAAGGTAAGGACAAAACTCTCTGGCATCTTTATAAGGAAAGCCTACAAGGACTGATGGAGAGTTGGACACACTGTTCAGATGTGCTGTGATCCTCTTTGCCCTTCTGAAATGCTCTAACTCGTCTTTTTTTCCTTTGTAAAATGCCTGGTCCATATTCAAACACGATTCTGCCAAGGTAATTGGAGCATTACAGAACTGAAGTTCTGACATCACCTTCATTCTGTAGGCTGCAGCAGAGAGGGTGGGCCTTGGAGCCTGCCAGGTCACCTAGGGGTGGATTCACAGTTCTTCTTTTTCCCCTAAAGTACTGTCTGCTCCCCAACCTTGTGGTTTGGATTTTGTGAATCAAATGTAAGACTTTCTGTTGCTACCCAGTGGATTGTATCCCACTGGGGTCCTCCCACTGCCCTGGTTTGTCAAGACTGTCAGTCACCCTTTGAACTGCTCCCCTCCACTCTGGGCCATCTGCACAGGCGATGAGGATGTCCTTCATGCTTTCAGTCAAGTTGCTGATAAGGAGGCTGCTGGTGTCCTTTTCAGTCTTTTCCTTGTCACGGTGACCATGGCTACCCCTTTATGCTCTCCCTATGGTGCATGCAGGGAAACTGCATCTGCCTCTCAGAGCCCCCCTTCTTCTCTTGTGCAGTGAGGATGACACTTACCTGTGTTTTCTTGAAGCCTGTTTGTTTATCTACCAGTCTGGCATTCATCAACACAGCATTTGGACAGTGTACAAACTTTAAAAAACAGTCAACATCCTTTCAGAAACAGATCTAGTTTGGAATCACTGCTTGACTTGTGTAATATAAACACCTGACTCAATTTTTAATTGGAAATTAATTAGGGATGATTAAGAGTGCTTATAAAAACATTAGTTATTGACATAGGAATTAGTGTCTTAGAGATGCAGGCCCAGGCATCTGCTGTACGGGACAGGCAAATGCCAAAGATGCCAAGCTACCAAAGTTTCTCAAGTTAACTGCTGCCTGCTGCTGCCCCCTGCTCCTAGAGCAATGGCGGGAGTGCAGGTGTCTCCCAAGACCACCAAGGTCAAGGTTACCCCGGCCTCCTGGCACTGTTTGACCATTGTCATTAGTGATGTGCTGAAACAGCTCAGCCACGGTCTGTAATGATGACCCCAGCTGGCCAAAGGACCTTGTTTAGGGGTGGCCATCCAAAGGAAGTTGAGAAGGGGAAGAGGAAATGCTGTCAACCCTCTCCAAGAGGCAGCACTGGGATGTCCACTGAATACAGGATTGGGGATAGGGCTGAGGACTGGGGGAGGAGATAGGATCTGCCATGGAAACTGGGATAGTTGTGATGGTGTCACCCTGTTGGACTAGCAGGGCAGGGAGGATGCTCTCACTGAATATTATGTGCACATATCAGGGCACAGGGGCATTGCTGAGAAGGGCCGTCTCATGTCTAGGGCTCCTGCTTGCAGGAGGGCTTTCCTGGTCCTGGCAGGTGCCATTGCCTTCTCTGAGATGAGCTGGCCAGCTACTGGCAAGCAGGGCCCCCATGCTTGATGTGAACACTTGCTCTTTCAATAGAATGCAACCTCCCTGAGGGCAGCGGGCCTTTTGTGCATTCCCCAGTGCACAGCTCCACAGGTAGCTTAGACCAAGACTTTAACAAATGTTTGTGAATTGGTTTTCTTGGTCAGTAGAATGGGAGCTGCCTGAGGGCAGGGGCGTCTGCTCAGCAGGTGTGGAGGAGCTACTGGGTACCAGCGGCTTACATCATCACAGAGAGCAGAGGGAAGGAGGATTCTGTCCCACTAGGACAGTCAAAGTCCACCTCCAGTCCAAAACACCCACTTTCCCAAACGCTGTCTTAATTTGGCACGGCCCCTCAATCAAGATGCTTCACTCCAGGGGCTGTCAGATTGTCCATAAACTTCCAAAAAAGTCGATGACTTTGGAATCGGAGGACCCCAGTTCGAATCCTTGCTGCTCCTGGGATTTGGACAATTCACTTTGGCTGGTCACCAAGCATTTGTTGTGTGCCTAACCCTTTAGATAAAATGCTCCCATTTCTAGGCAGCCTTTCCCAACCTCTGCTAGTTCCAGTGCCTTCACTCTGCTGGTCATCTCCAATCTATCCTCTCTAGGGCTTCTTTGTACACATTTGCTTGTTTTTTTTTTTTAATCTCTCCCATTAGACTGCGAGTTCGTTGAGGGCAGGGACTGTCTTTCCCTTCCTTTTGTATCTCCAGGATTTGGCATAGTGCTGGCACATAGTAGGTAAGCACGAAATCTTCTCTTCAAGCTAGACATTCTCAGTTGCTTTGACTGGTCTTTATATGCAGTGTATTCAACAGTTCCCTCATCTCCTTGGTCTCAAGTTTAACAAGTTGGTACCTGGAGCTGGGCACAATACTCCAGAGGGGAGGACACTGGGAGTCACGTGGGGGACCTCATCTTCCTAGCACAGCCTAATGTTGTTGTGGTTTTTCTAACACATCACACTGTTGAGTCTCACAGCCCACCAAGACCCCCAGATCACTTTCATTATCTAGCAATATCTCTCCCATCTCTGAGACTTGTGAAAGATCAGGAAAGGGGATTAGAACTTTGATTTCCTTTACAAAGGCAACTCCTAGGTGATCCAACTTCGACCAGTGCAGGTCCACACCTTCTTTGAGAGTTGCAATGTACTTGTTTAGCAGTCAGTATTTGTCAGTCAGGACTTGTGGACTTTTTAAATTCAAGTGTAAAGTTTTACATTTATATCTATTCAAGTTCTTGTTATTTGACTTAGACAAATGGCAGGGCTGGTCAAGTTATTTTCTTGTACATTTAAAAACCGACGCCTTCTTCCTCCTTTTTGCTTAAGGGTTAACCTAATTAATCCCATGTTCAACATATTAGTTATTTTCCAGGGTTGAAAACCCTGAGGCTCCCACCAAGACTTCATCCTTTCCAGACTTTTTAAGGCCAGAGAAGTAAGAGCTGGTCCCTGGTGCCAAAGAGCTCCCATTCTGATTTGAGAAGATGGTATGTGTGGAAGGTTCCCCATCAGGGTGTTTGGGAAGGTCTGCATGCCAGAAGGTAATGCCCACACTTGACTTTATAGTGAGGATCCAGCAGGGTTGATGCAAGGCCTTGTGGGCTGGGGAGAGGAGTAGTAGCTTGTTTGTCAGTCAGTAAAATCTCACTAAGCACCTACTATGTTCCAGTCACAGTGCTAAGTTCTGAGGATACAAAGCAAGGTAAAAGGCAATCCTTGTGCTGAGATGGCTGGAGATGAGCCTGAGCCAGTGTTCCTTCATCTTACTCGGAAAGACCACATTTAGTAGCTGTGGGGAGGCAAAGGTTTTAAATAAAGCACATCCCCTGCCCTCAAGGAGCTTAAAATCTAGTGAGAGGGATAGCACTTGACCATAAGCAATGATAATGAAAGTTAGAATGGTGTGATAAGTCAGAAAGGGGAAGAGATATGGAGTCAGAAGGCCAGAGTATGACTCTCAGCCTTGCCATTTGCTTTCTATGTGATCTGGGGCACCTTTCTGGGCCTCAGTTTCCTCCTCCAGAAGATGAGGAGGTTGGCTCAATGATCTTTGAGGTCCTTGCAGCTCTTGAGTACAAAAGGGAAGGCAATATAGGGGCCTAAGAGGTCGCTTTTAGTGGAGGGATCAGGGAAGGCTTCAAGGAGGAGGTGCTTTTAGCTAGGACTTGAAGGACAAGAAGAATCTCAACAGGGAGATGCAGCAAGATTCTGCAGGCATGAGGGACATCCCCCTCCCAGCAGCCACACAGAAGGGGAAGAGGGTGCACCCTAAGCAGGGAAGCCACCAGCAGTCCAGTTGGCCTTGAACATAGAGTACATGTGCAAGAGGGGAAAGCAAGGCACAATTGCAGAGGGGGGAGAGATATTGGGATAGTATCAGAAATCAAATTAGGATTTCCCAAAGAAGTGATGCAGGAAGGGGGAAGGGGTTGGGTTTGTCACCAAGGACCAATAGTCCCATGTAGGTGACAGTGATCACTATCGATATTTTTAATTGGTCACAATTGATATGAGCACTGGGTGGGTCTCAGCTAAGGCTCCTGGCCCTGCCAACCCACTGCTTCCACCCCAGGCAATGCCAGAGAAGTCATCCTCTCTTGCCTGCCAGTTCCTAACCAGAGCCTCTCTCTAGCTGGCAGTTTCCCCTTACATATGTATATATAGAGAAGAGGAAGGCTAGATATAGACCTGAGTTGCCCTGTCTTGTCTTCACTGCATAAAATATTTAAGAGGAATTTCTGAAATACACAATCCATGTGAGCTTATTCCTCCCACCTCCCTCTGATGAAGTCAGCTGGCAAAGTGCCCCATTCTCATGCCTGGATGACCTGATTTTAAGGAGCCTGGGACCTGGCCTTCTCCTTGGGTCTCCTCACCCATTGGTAGGGTCAGTGAGTTGTAATGTAGCCCTAAGGAGTGATGGATGTCTTAGAAAGAAGAGACAAGGGTGTGGGAATCTCTGAGATCTCCCTTTGCTTTTTATTTCTATGAATGAAATAATCCTGGGTTGAAGGGATCCTGGCCAAATGATGGAAGTTCCCAACTCATCCCAAAACTTGAGCTCTGCTCAGCTAAGGGTGGACGGGGTGTAGCATCAATCCATCAGTATTCATTTGGATTCTATTGTGTGTGCATTTGGGGTGGGGTGGGGATGATCAGAGGATGCTCCTAGTTCTGAAAATGCCCTTCAAAAACCTCAGTAGGAGAAAAAAATGGTATTTATAACAGCTCCTTTTATGGTGGCTAAGAATTGGAGATCAAAGGGATGCCCATCAATTGGGGAATGGCTAAACAAGTCATGGTATATGATTGAAATGAAATATTATTGTGCTATAAGGAATGACAAGCAGATGATTTCAGAAAAACCTAGAAAGACTCACATGAACTGATGCAAAGTGAAGTGAACAGAGCCAGGAGAACATTGTACGTGGACGGTAACAGTAACGTTGCTCAATGAAGAACTGAATGACTTAGCCATTCTCCATTCTCGGCAATATGATGATCCAAGATAATACCAAAGGATGAATGATGAAGCTTACTATCCACTTCCACAGAAAAAACTGGCATTAACTGAATACAGACTAAAGCAGGCTATTTTTATCTTCTTTAATTTTTAAAATTCTAGCCTTCTTGCATTAACTTCTTGTATTAACTTGATTAGTGTGGAAATTGTTTTACCTCATTGCACATGTATAACCTATCTTTGACTGCTCACCATCTCAGGAGGGATAGAATTTGGAACTCAAAACTTCAAATGAAAATGTTTAAAAATTGGGGAAAAAAGAAAATATATGAAAAAAAACCTCAACAAATCAGAAAACTGAGGCTTTGAAGGGCTCGCTACATCTAAACCCCTGATTTTACAGGTGAGGAAACTGAGACCCAGTGAGAAGAAGAAACAATATTCCCTCCCCCTCATCCCTGTGTAGCAGTTCACAGGCCCCCGCCCAGTGTCAGACGACTTGAAATCATCAGGTCCGTGGACAACTTCCTTACTGGAGGATTCCCACTAAAAGCTAGCGTGTGGGGACCCCCAAAGAACCCAGATAATAAAAGCAAAGGAGGAGAGTGATATAAGATGGAAGGAAAAGACGGGGGCTCTTAAGGGGAGGAGAGATGTCAGGAAGGCTGGAGTCAGCTGCAAAATTTCAGTGTAAAAATGGATGTTTCCTTTCTAGAGCTCCTGAGCTATTTTTACTGCACCCCAAAGGAAAGTGGGCACACTTCCTCTTTTGAAGAATCTCACTCCAACCCAGGAAATCCTTCTCCACAGACGATGCTTTGCCTCTCAGCACGTTCTCTTCCCAAGGGGCAGTGGCCCTAGCTGGGGCCCTGGATCTATAGGGGAGAGAGAAAGCAGATCCCAGGCCAAAGGAGCAGAAAAGAGCAGTGCTTTGGAGGCTGAAAGGCAGGAGATGGCATCAGGTCCCATCTTCTTTCTGACTTTGTAGGTGAGGAAACTGAGGCCAGAGAGAGGAAGGCCTTTTTCAAGGTCACCCAGGTGATAAAGCACCAGAGGCAGAATTCAAACCCAGGGCCTCTGCCTCAGAGCCCATGGCTTAATCCACTGGGCTCCAAGGCTCATTGATCTCTGATCCTGTGGCAAAGCTCCGTCCCTGGCTCCCAGGCGTCTGGCCAGGGTCCTTTCCTATATCTCTCGCTAAGCCCTCTTGCCTTCCAGGGCTCTCTCTGGAGGGGTTTACTCATAAGGCACCAGAGGAGATATGAGAATGGCCTGCTTTTCTCCTGGTACAGGTTGTCTTTCCTCACATGTTCTTGGAAGCCACTAGCAGAAGTGGCTGTGGGTGTGAGTGGGTGTGGGGTGCTCAGTGTGGGGGCGGGGAGAAAGGGGTTGCCCAAGAGATTCCCCTGAGTTGGCATGTCTAAGCAGGCTCACTGTACTGAAGCAGAGGCATGATGAAGCCCGCCGGGACATAGTCTGACTACAAGTCTTGAGCTGTCCCTGGGCGTCAGGGGGAAGGCTGCAGTTCCATGGAGCGCCGTGCCCCGCCCCCCTGGGGTAGAGAGAAGGAAGCAGAGAGGGAAAGGGGCGTGACCCAAGGTTTCCCAGGGCCTGAGTCATCATTTGAACTGCGGTCCTCGAACTCTCAAACCAGGATTCTGCCCACTGTGCCCCCCGCTAGAATGTTCCTGGGTGGGATAGGAAGACTGAAGCTGCCCCCTCATTTGTGCCCCTGTGATGTCTACCCCGGGGCACACCTGGACACCCAGAGCCTGGCCTCTGGACTTAGGGAAGTGCCCTGGGTCCCAGCCCTCCCTCCCTCCCATTGACTGGGGTGATTTGCAACAACTTTGAGAAGTGAAAGGCATTCTTTACTTCTGCAGAAGTCCTTCCAGCCTCGGACGGCAACGTTTGCCAAAAGAAGGGAGCAGGAGGGGTCTTCCTTTATTCCCTCTTCTAATTGATTCAGCACTGGAGGGTAATTAACCTAAAAAAAGTGTTTACTGTATGGGAAATACATCTTGGAGACAGTCATGTGAAAGATGAATGTGCCTTAAATTAAAAACCCGGCCGCATTTGCTGCCTCCATCTCCCAGCCTGGCTGAGCTCTCTGTTGGGCTGCCTGGATTTGTCGTCATTAGCTCTGAAGGTCTCGAGCCTGTCTGAGGGCCTTCATTTCCTTGGGAACGTCTGGGAGCCATTACACAGCCGTGTTACGTCATTACCGTAATTATTGTCAGCATTTTAATTTGGCCTCTCTTTCCTACAGCTGAAGTGTCAGGCTAACAGCCCCGACACCAAAGAGGAACAATCAGCCTATGCATTCCAGACCAGGTCTGGTCCTGCTTTCCTCACCTTCCTCCTGCCGGTCTAGGGTTGGGACACGCTGACATAAGGAGGTGTGGTGTCCTAGATGCTGGGCTGGGCTGCCAGGCCGAGGGCCTGGACCCTTGGAAATCATCTGGGCTATGCCTGAGGCCCAGGGAGGGGAGTGCGCTGTCCAAGGTCACACAGGTGTCAGAAGTCAGGATTTAAACTCAGGTCCACACTCACACAGTCCGGCATTCTTTCCCCTTCATTTACCACTCAAGACTTGTGTGATCTTGGGCACGTTCCCTTCCCTCTCAGCCTCAGTTTCCTCTCTTGTAAAGGGAGAGTGTCTGTGTTATCTGTGTAGTTCTAAATCGAAATCCCTGGGCTCTGTATGTCCTGAGCAGATGGGCTCAGCTCTTCTTCCCCAGGGATGAGCTGAAGGGGCTTGGAACCCGTCTCTCAGAGCTGGAAAGGGACCTCCCTGAAGCCACCAACATCATCCAAAACCTTCTATAACCCACCTGAGCAGCGTCTCCAACGAAGGGTCTTCCAGCCTTTCCTCACTGGCAAGCTGCAAGGAGGAGAGGCTCCATGAGGAGGCAGGCGGCTCCATTTCTGTGCAGGAGGAAGTCCTTCGTGACATCAAGCCGACATCTGTCTCTTTGCCAAGTCTGTCTGTAGCTGCTGGTTCTGGGATTCAGTAGAGCAGCCCTCCAGACACTTCAGGCCAGCTAGCATGTCTCTGCTCCTGTAGCTGAGGTCTAGGGTGAATTCTGAGATGGATTCGATGGCCTCTCCACCCACTCTCAAGTAGAGTTGTTTTACATCTCCAAAGTCCCCAGGAAGGGGGCCTTCTCTCTTGCGGTTTTTGGGGGGAGGGGTGGGGAGATTGCCCTCCTACTTTTGGTCTGTCTGAAGAGAGTGAATAGGCAAGGTTTCCCACCATCTGCCATTCTGAGAAGTCAGAAGGAAGAGAAGCATGCCCTTCAGAATGAACTGTCTTTGGCTCCCTAGTACCTAGCACAACGCCTGTCGCATAAGGTCACAGACCAGTCCCTTTCCAAATCCATACAGATTGCTCCGTGGCTAGCTAGAGGTAGCCAATAATGTCTCATCCCTCCTCCAAGCTGCTGGACCTCCTTATGGTTCAGCCTGTCAAGGATATTGCTTCTTGCTTGGAGACAGAAGAATGAGAGTCTACTGTCTCCACCATGACCTTTCTGCATCTCCTTGAGTCTTGGCTAGTTCTTACTCCTATAAAATAAACAGCCCCTTGACCACAGCAGTATTAAACGAATAATCGGTCAGGCCCAAGAAAATGTTGATATTTTATCTTTCTTTGTGGATAAATGCACTACGAGTGGCTGACCTTTGAGGTTTACTTTAAGAGAGGTATCACCTTATGGCCACAAACATCATGCTCTGGTGTTGCTAAGAGTAGGTTATCTGAAAAAGATCTGGAGGTCTCAGTGAACTGCAAGCTCCAAATGTGTTCAGTTTGCCAGAAAGTCTAATAGGGTCTTGGAGGCATCACGTCCAGGGCTCCAATCCCACCACACTCGAGCACCAGACTTGGCTGGAGTTCTGTTCCGTTCTGAGCACCATGTTTCAGGAAGGACATCGGTAAGCTGGAGCGTGTCCAAGACAGGGTGCCAGGATGGAGCAGGACCTTGAATCTACACCCAATGAAGGTCGTTCATTGAACTGTTTGTGTGGAGACAAGCTTGTGGGGCAAGGTGGGGATCGGGAGCTGTTTTCAAGGATTCAAAGGGCTGTCAGGTGGAGAAGGCTGTTCCATTTGCCTCCATGGGGCAGGAAGAATGGGCACAAGCCATGGAGGCGAGAAGAAAACTTCCTAAGAATTAGACTCATCATAAAAGGACATAGACTGCTTTTTTTGGGGGAAATGCCCCTTCCTTAGAGGTTTGTGAGCACAGTTTGCAGGTATCGGGAATTCCTTTCAGACCTGAGATAGACTGGAAGGCTCCTGAGATCCCTTCTCCCTCTGTCCTCTGCCTTCCTCAGATCACACAGGGAGGATCGAGTCCTGTTATGGATGTTGCATTGTGGGAAGGGCCTTGAAGCTCTGAGGTACTTAATAGAAAGGCATCTTCCTCAAAATCAGAGCTGTCCACAGTGGGATAAGCTGCCCCCAGAGCCCGCGATCTCCCCATCTCAAGAGGCTTCAAGGAGAGCAAGTATGTGTGTGTGAGGTGGATGGGGAGCAGAAGGAGCCCCTTCCTATTCAGATGTGGGCTGGACAAGATGGAGCCTGAGGTCCCTGCCAGCTTCAAATTTTTTTTTTACTTTTTGGAGAGGGGAAAGGCAGGACAATTGGGGTTAAGTGACTTGCCCAAGGTGACACAGCTAGTAAGTGTTAAGTGTCTGAGGCCAGATTTGAACTCAGGTCCTCCTGACTCCAGGGCCAGTGCTCTATTCACTATGCCACCTAGCCACCCCTCAGCTCCAATATTTGATATAGATTCTGGGACATTGTTGGGGGGTCTGGAGGTTAGAGAAGGGGAAAGTAAACACTGTGAACCTCCTCCACATTCCCACCCTGTTCTTCAAGAAAAGCTTCTTTCTGAGGAAGATGAAGAACCAGGGGCCCCAAGGTTCATGTGGGGATCACTCCCCACTCTTCCCAGTGCTCTGGCCTAGGGGTGGGACCAAACTCTCTCTGTTCTGGCCATCTTGGTGTTTGAAGTCAAATAAACAGGGAGGCATTCTGTGCCTGCTGGGCAGCAGGGACTCAGTCTTGCAGCATTCCTGTTTTTCCAATCTGCTCAGACACACTTCATTCTCAGATGGATGCAGTCCCACAGCACCATTCCTCCAACACATCACTCTGCCTCTCAACTTTACACTGGAACTCTCCACCCGCCTATTAGGTTCCTCCAGCTTCCTTCAAGCCTCAGTTCAAATCTGCAAGAGGTCTTTGCTAGCCCCCCCGACTCTCCCCTCTGGCATGACTTTCCACCAACTCTGAAGGGTCCTGGATGCCCCTCCTCTAATAGAATGGGAACCCAATGAGGGCAGGACCCATCTTTCTTTGTAATCCCAGTGTCCAGCACAGTCCCTGGTAAACAGTAAGTGCTTAATAAATGGTTATAGACTGTTCAACTGACTTAAGAAGGTGTAGAAGAAAGGGCTGTTTCTTTTTTCACTGTTGGCAAAGCCAGCTGGGCCATGGGCAGCCCCAAGATAGGGGGAGCCTGAATGTCCTTACTGTGCTCACTAGCCTAGAATTTAGAGGGCTTGGGATGGAGAAGCCAAGGGATCCTTCCTTACCATTGTAACTGACCAACAGCCCAAGGCTTCCCTGATCTCTGGGCTTCTCTGGCCTGGCTTGTCCCTAGAGCTTTAATTCAAATCTGGGCAGGTCAATGAAAAAGAAGCCCTGATTTTGGAGTTTGAAGACCTGAGTTCAGATTCCACTTCTGATGCCTACATCCTCCCTGTGTTACCTTGGGCAAGTCACTTGACATTGCTGGGCCTCAGTTTTCTAAAGTGTAAATGAGAGGAGTGGACTAGAAGGCCTTGAAGGGGCAGCCAGGTTAGTGGAATTAGAGTCAGAGCACCAGTCTTCATCTGACGTCCCACACTTAGCCCCTGAGGGACCCTGGACAGATCCTTTCTCTTCCCTCTGCCTGAGCCTCTTTTTATGGGAAGTGGGGATCAGAAGAATGCCCAATTCATGGGTCATTGGGAGGCTCAAGTTCTTTGTGAACCTTAAACCACTAAATGAGCGTTACTAGTAAATTAGCCAGTTCATTCTTAGTAGCTTCTGTCTCTGAAGACTTGCCTTTCCTCTTAGGTCTGTGAGCTCTGAGAGCTTCTCTTTTGGCCCCTTGGCCCCACCTGACATTGCTCTAAAACAGTCTCCAGACAAAGCCCAAGTGAAGTTCATCTCCAGGTTTCCTGAGATGTGGGAAGGGGGTCACCAGCTGCCATCCTCCGGTACCTAAAGCAGCACAGACAGCTAGATGTGCAGCAATCTTTATTTCACCACATGAGAAAAGCAGAAAACTCAAGGAACTCATGGGAGACAAAACAGATGAAAACCAAGCAAACAAAGCCCATCAAGGTGCCACACAGGCCTCCAGCTCCCTGGGCAGGGGCACTCTGGGCAGCTGATGACCCACAGTCTCCTTTCCATCAGACTCGCCCTGTACAGGTGACTCACTGACCTGTGGGGATCAGGGCCTCAGTCCTAGTGGTACAAGGGGAAGGTAGTGGCAGGGGAGGCTTGGTCAAGTGAGTCCTGGATTTGATGTCTTTCCCAACCAACTTGATGAAATTACAGGGTGGGCCTTGGTTGGTAGGCATCTACCTCACAGAACATGGGCATGCCCACTGTGCCTCTCCTATATTACAAGAGAAATTCCTGTCTGAGGCTTGGGGATTTGAAGTTGTCAGTGGAGAAGCTATCCTTCATGGTCTATAAACAGACTACTCCTCTTCCTCTTCCTCCTCTTCCTCCTTCTCTTCCTCCTCCCCCATGATGTCCATGACTGTTTTCTACATCCCAGGATTGTTGTGAGGCTCAAATGGAATGATATTTGTAAAATGCTTGGCACAGTGCCTGGCCCATTGAAAGTGCTTGATAAGTGCCCACTCCCTTCCCTCCTTTCCCTTGCTAGTCCCCAGGCCTCTGACAGGGCTCTATGGGGTGTGGGTAACCCAGGGCCCAGCAATGCCAGTCTCAACTTGAGATCACATTAGATAATTCAACTTCATCCTTCGCCCACATCCTCAGTCCCGAGTCCTGTGCCTCCCTCTCTGCAGAAGACAATATCTGTTCTCTTAGGCTGTAGCACATTTTTCAAGTCTCCTTCTCCCCCAGATGTCCAGCACATTCTTCCATATACTAGGCACTGTGGGGCCAATGCTTTGAACCATTTACAGTCAAATGATTTGTTATTTGACTTCTTTCTTTAACATCTTTAATTTCTGGCTTTATTTCTTTTGTCTTCCTATTATACCTTGTAATCAATCCCATCACTAACATTTCTCTGGAATTGGGTTATTTCATTGGCTCCAAAAATCTAATTGCATCAGCCAGCTCAAAGCTTGATGGTGTCTGGTTTTTTAAAGTTTTCTTCTCGGGCATCTGACTGGTAATGGGGAAGGGGGGGAGTGGTGAGAGATCTCCAAACAGCCTCCTTGTCCTGATTCATAGGAGCCCAGATTTGAGCTGGGAGGACACTGAGGCTATCAAATCCAACAGCTCAAGAAAACATTCTCCATCATTGCCAACAGGGGTCAACCAGCCTTTGCTCAAGTACCTCCATTTAGAGCAAACCATCCACTGTTGACAGCTTCGACTGGTTGGAACCCTTCCTTCATAGGACGTTCTTCTTGAAGCAGGGCATTTCACATTCCCCCCTTTTATCTCCTGCCTGTAGCAGTCACTGGCACATTGTGGTTGCTTAATAAACATTTATAGAGGGTTTGAATGATCCTAATTCAGCCCTTTGGGACCAATTAGAGCAAGGGTGATGCTTCTTCCCTGGAATGGCCCTTCAGCTCCTTGGACACTGCTGGTACGTCACCCCAGGCTTCTTCTCTGGGTTCAGTGTCCCCAGATTGAAATCATGGAGTCCATACCATAACTGAGCTGTTTCTATCAGGGTCATCAACAAAGTAGTCATTCACTAAATCTCAGATGCTCAGGGCACTTCAGAGGACAAGTAGCCAAAGCCAGACCCCCTTCTGTGCCATCCTAGAGAAGTGCCTGGTCAAGCCTTTACAGAAGCCTTCTAGCAAGGGAGACCCTTCTCTCTCCTCCAGAGGCAGCCTAGTCCCCTATCGGGAAGCTCTCCTTTCCTTATCTTGGAATGGACCTCTTGGCTTCTTCTATAGGATAACCTCACTGCAGTTCTGCCCTCAGGGGACTTGTAGACTAGGAGCTGTGGTCCAGACCTTAGAAATCTTTGAGGTGATTTTAGAACTTGTAAAAAATATAAACCAAACAAAAGAAAAACTAGTCCTGAGGGGAGGAGTCCAGACAAGCAGGTCACTGCTATTTCCCTGGAGGACATGGATGGGCTCCAGCCCTCAGACTTGGCCCCAGTAGCAGAGGTGAGCTTTCACATAGAAGGCTTCCAGAGGGGAAAACAGGGGACTGAGGGTTAGAGTCCTACTCTGCTCATTTACGGTGACCTCCCCTCTCAGCCGACCAACGAGGGGGTGATACCTCCACAATGAGAAAACTCGGAAAGATTGGACCAGTGCTGCTTTTATTCCCCTCAACTCCTTCCCCCTCTTGACCTCCCTTTCCTTATCTACACAACGAGAAGTTAGACTTGTGGACTTCTAAGATCCTTTCCTTTCTAAATCTATGCAAAGATGGAACTGAAGCTTGGAGGAGCTTGGAAGGAGGTGAGAAGCACGAGAGGAGAGGTTGACTCTAGTAGAACAAAGTGGAAATTTAGCAAGGAGTCGCCAGATCATAGATTTAGAGGCAGAAGAGGGCATTGAGTCTGACTCTTGTCAATGCTGTAGACGAGCAAATGGAGGGGCCCAAATGTGCCCCAGGTTCCTCTGAGAAGACAGGAGCAGAGCAGGGCTTCACAGTGAGCTCCTGGTCTGCACTGATGGCAGCCCTGGCTTCAGGAAGACCACTAAGAATGGCCTTTCCACATGAAGTGGACTGCCTAGGCTTGGGCCATCAAGCCACATTTGCTCTTGGAGCACATTTGGAAAAGAGATGTTATAGGCACATTGCTCTATTGGCTGCATGAAGACTTCAAAGCACACCTTGGAGATTTGCCAACTTCATCAAAAGTCAGCTATTAATCTGGACAGTTTAGCAAAGGTTTGAATCTCAGTGGGGCCATTTTCTAGCTATGTGACACTGGATAAGTCATTAACCTCTGTGCCTCTGATTCCATCTCTAGAAAACAATGGTGTTGGAGTACATGCCTCTGAGGTGACTTCCAGGTCTAAATGTCAGTCAGCCATCCCACGAGCTTTGTCCCAGAGCCAATGTGGGGAAATGGGTATAAGGTGTAGGAGAGGCAGGACAATGCTCATCCCCTCTCCCAGCCTTAGAGCACTTTCCAAACACCCTTCGCAGTGTCTGTTACCGCTGCAGTAATGTGAAAATTACAATTCCTATTCTTTCTAGGTTTCATTAAATTTGAGTGCACATTTGGTGTTTCCAAGTTTCCCATTACAAATCTAATTACAATTCCATAACATAAAATAATTCTACTCTACATTCAGCCATTACATGTCTTTGTATGGTATACAAGTGCTGCTTTATTAAAAATTGTAAAAAGTTCCAAATGAGTGCATCGATTTGGGAGCAAGTGAAGGAATGCCCACTGGGATAAGGACCAATAACTGGCTTCTGAGACAAGCAGAGGCTGGTGCCAGGAGCATAGCCTCAGGAAATGGCATCTAGGTTCAGGCCATCTGAACACCCAAACAGGAAGAGGATGGACAACCGTGCTTACTTCAGATCAGAAGTCCAGTATGTGTCAAGTGCTAGACAAGGGGCTAGGGAAAGAAAAGGAAAAACACAACGTCCTTTTCCTCAAAGAGCTTCCCTTCTACTGGTGAAAGGATTATGAAATATATGCAGAGAAGTCAATTTTACACGTGCAGTAAACACAAAGTAATATCGGGGCACACACATCCTGAGGGAAATCAAGGAAGGTTTTTCATTTAGAAGGTGGCATTTGAGATGAGCTTAGATGGAGGCAAGGCCTTCCAAGAAGTGCAGACAAGGAATGGCAGCCCTCCTGGAAACAGGGATGGTTGAACAAAGGCACAGAGGTTTGACCATGCCACTCACTATTGACTCCCTGGTTTAGCAGGCTCCAAACTTTTTCCATCATGTACCTCCAGCAGTAATTTTCTGAACAAGCATCCCCAATATATGTACATTTATAAATATAATGTTTATGTATTATTTATATGTTTTATAAGCATGTATATATATAACTATATATTATTAATACACATATTTAGAATGTTTATAAACATTCTCCCAAACATATTAAAACATACACAAAAAAGTTTTAAATGATGAGATTAAGATGAAATAAACAATACTTTAAATGTATTTATTTATGGCACAAACTTTTACTATCACTAAATGTATTATTAATACTTTATTAATAAATTTCTTAAATTATTAATGGAATTCATATTGATAACTTGTGTAATGTGTTTTAAAAGGTTTCATTATTTTTGAAAATCTTGATTCAAAATTTTATGACAGAGAAATGTGAAGGGTCTTCCTTTCAGTTTTTTACTTTGTGGCTTGGCTGAGATGAAAGAGAGACCCCACAGAACGCTGGAGATCGGAAGGAAGTACACTGTCCCTTGAGTTTGCTAATTCAGGGTGATCCTTTTTCAGTTTCATCCGTCAATTACAAAAAGTGTTCCGTGATAAAACTTATGGAAGTGAACATGGAAAACTGAAAATAATTAAATTAACTTTTAAAAAGTGTTGAACATTGTAAGTAAATTTCCTTCTTTCCTAACGTCAATCTATTTTTCTTATAAATGAATGAAAAAATTTTAGCCTTTTTAATAAGATGGGTTAAAAACCCATTAAAGCTTTACACAGATGAGAAAATCTGATTATTTAGCTACTGAAGTGTGCAGAATTTTTATAAGGAGCACAATATTTTAGGCAACAAAAACTTAGTTATCAAAGATGAGTCCACACCAGCAGGAGCTGGTACTGCAAAGCCCAACATACACGGAGGGCGAGGTTCACTGTTAATGATCATGGATGGGAATCTAGATTTTAAATGGTTGTTACTCAGTTGCTTCAGTCTTCAACTCTTCATGACCCCATTTGGGGTTTTCTTGGCAGAGACATTGGAGTGGTTTGCCATTTCCTGCTGCAACTCATTTTATAGGGAAGCAGGGTTAAGGCACTTGCCAGGGTCACACAACTAGTAGGTGTCTGAGGCTGGATTTGAACTTGGGTCTTCCTGACTTCAGGCACGGCGCTCTATGCACTATGGTGCCACCTAGCTGCCATATTTCCAATAGTCTCTATTCTTTTGATTTTTTGACTTCTTGTCCCATTGGATTAGCCCTTTACAATTTTCTCCTTATAAGAGAGCTGATGGAGATCCCTGGTCAGGAATGGAAAGGTCAGTTTTGATGTTTGTTTATTGCTCCCTTGTGTTCACTCACATTGTTAATATTTTCTTTAATCCATACTTTCTTTGTAAAGAGATCCCCATCTCTTGAAATGATTTGTCTATTGTATGAATGTGAGCTTGGTTACAACCCTATGGCATAATCCATAAATCTGCATCACCAGACATAGGCAGCCCACAGCATCTTAGTTCGAATTGCAGGGGAAATGGAAGAAAGAGGGCAAACAAACAAAGGTGAGCAAGCCACACTACAGGACTCCACTCTTCTCCCAAGATGCCTTGCATGCTCAGCATGCTGTGTGACCTATGGACCAAGTGATGGTACCAGTGTTAGCAGGAATATTCTGTACTAGGAAAACTCTCTTTTTTAAAGACTAGAAATAAGTAGAAATGAAGTCCTACTCTTTTATCCTGTGAACCTCCTGGGATGAAAACTCTGGAGATCACTGTCTGATTTTACTTTGAACTTTTCGGTATCTCTCTTTTCCTATATGTTAAACAAAGATACCATTTTAAAACAATTTTTACCACTTTGTGGCAGAGCATTTAATGCAAGTCAAATTCTAATACCAGAATTTAAAGAAACAGCCCATGTTATTTTGCTGTACAGGAATTTTGTTGTATCAAAATTATTTGACTTTTTCTACCACAGTTTTGATATTAACTGTAAATAATATATTTACTTTCTATTAAACTTTAATTTTGTGCTGAAATGCTCTAACTTTATTTAACATGGTGATTTGGCTCAAAATAATAAGACCATTATGAAAAGTCAGATTTCCAAATATAATTATGGGAATAGATCTGCGAGATTTCTCTCCTGGTTGTTACTTGGTTCCTCTTTTGCACTATATCTGAAATTTGAGTAGTTGCACTAGCTGGGCAATTATGTCCAATTTGGTAACATTGAACTAGAGGTTAGATTAGCTCCAAGTACGGATAGCTTAGAAAAGTAAGAGATCAATAAAAAATCCAACCAATAGTACTTTTTTCTAGAAAAAAATAACATTTATTAAAATATAAACATACAAATTCTGATTAAACATCAGTTACTTATGCCAACTTATTAACTTTAAGAAAAAAATGCCATTTGAAGCAAGATGCTAAGAAATATTACACCTAAGCACAGATTCATGCCTTCTCTCTAATTTCTTTTTTTTTTTTTTTTTGCCTTTTGGTGGGCAATTGGGGTTAAGTAACATGCCCAAGGTCACACGGCTAGGTTTTTTTGGTTTGTGTGTGCGTTAAGTGTCTGAGGCCGAATCCGAACTCAGGTCCTCCAGGGCCAACGCTGTACTCACTGTGCCACCTAGCCTCCCCCCCTTCTCTCTAATTTCAATGGGCTTAAATCATAATTTCATTTGCTCTTCCCTGGAGTTGACTTTCCAGGCAAAATAATAACTACATTCAACTCATTCTGAATATTATGGCTAGAAGCTTTCTAGGGTACATATGCTGTTCTCAGTGGTTTTGGCACTGTTTCAATCTATAGCAAGCCTGGTTGGCATCAAAGCTTACTACTTGGGTTTGTGTTGCTAGATACACTTATCTAGTAACTCTTCCTCTAATCCCTAATATACACGACTTTCACTTCCTCGACTGAAGTTACAAATTGTCTATTCAACAGTGGCATGCCCTCTTTTAAATCAGAATAGAAAAAAGATAGAGGAAAAAAAGTAGACTTACGTTGATGTCTTACTTACCTATGAATCTTCATAAACCTGCTTCTACCCTCAGAACTGCTCCCTCTGACCAAGAATATTCTTTAGAATAGAATATCTAAATATTTAGAATATTTATAAATAAGAAATAGTCAGCTTTCACAGGAAGTACTCTAGTGATGGAACCCCCCATGATGGAACTTTTAGAGACACACAGGTGTTTAGGAAGTGGTTCTTCATCTTAAGGTGAAACCTGCCCATTGCTTCTAAATCTTTCTTCTGTCAAGTCATTCAGTCATCTTCCTTTGGAACTCTCTGTTTACATGAAAGTTTCTTTGCATGTGATATAAAAAAATGCTAGCTGGAAACACTTTCAGCTTATTCCTTCAAAAAAGTTCAGGATTCTTAAATATTTTCCTCTTATAAACCTTTTGGATTTTTTAAAAAGAACATAATGGAAGAGTATTTAAACACAATTTTATCGTGGTTTCCACATTCTGACTCATAGCAAGTCATTGAGTTAGCAAAAAACAAAAAAACTTAGAGAAAGGTTAATTTAAAACAGTTAAGATAGAGTAACATAATACAGTTCACATGCAAGTCAAACATCTCTCCAAATATGACAAAGTTGAGGGAGAAATGAAGAGAGGAGAAGAAGAAAGAGGAGGAGGAGGAGGAAGGGGAGGGGGAGGAGGGGAACAAGAATGAAAAGGAAAGAAAGATGAGAAGGGAGAGGAAAATGGGAAGATGAAAGAAATGACTGTCTGTAATCTGAAGTGAATGACTCTTGCTCATTTTGTGATTAGTAAAATAATGCAAATATAACATTTAAACAGAAGTTTTTTAAAGTAGCAGCCAATAGGTATAAGGGGAGTCCAAGAAAGCTCGTTGAAGCCAAGTAAAGAAAGAACATCATGTTTTGGTCCTTAGAAATTTGCTTTGTTTGTCCCACTTCTTTGATTTCCCCATTTCCCATCCTGTAAATGAAAGAATTGTTTCACATGTTATTATTTTTAGGAAAGCATCATTTTCCCACAAAACCTAGTTGGTGTGTCAGTGCTCAGAGCTTTCTTGTCCTAGAACCGTCCATACCTGTTCCCCCTGCTTCATTGTCCAAGATGCAGCACCCAATCATCCAGTGTCGCTGCTGGTGGTCAGGACATGGCATAGAGAAGAAATCAGAATGAGGGTTTATGGGGACATTTGGCTTTTAAACACAATTTTAGACCACATCTTAAGAGAGATGGAGGTGCTTGAGCTAAGGGCTTTTCATGCTTTCCCCCAATGAGTTAGTCTTATACTTGTTCCATTTCTAGTTTGTTGCTTCTCTTTCTCCTTGTGGCTTCAGTGGTTTTTACAAAACCACAAACTAGCCATCTCTGGGCTTCTTCCACTTACACCCCAGAGATGTAGAAACATGGGACCCAAGACTCTGAATAAGGCACCATGATTGGCAGCCAGCATCCTCTTTATACTGATAGAAATGTAGTGGCCCCAGTGACTGGAATTGCACCTTCATAAAGAAAACAAACCAAAACATCAAATCTCAATGTACTGCACTTGTGTGGCCCTCCACCATTATAAATGCATTTCCACTTGAGTCTGTTAGGGCAGTCTCACTGGGGAAGAACTCAGTCCCACCCATTGCTTGTTGGGGGCTAGAGAAGATGTAGGAGATTCCATTTGTTCCCAGCAGCCCTAGGAACACAGACAGCTCCTGGGACACTGGTTAGGAGTCTTGGTGAAATAAGAGGGCAATATGGGTTCATCCTGCAGTTCCAGACACATATGCATCTATCGCCATCATCACTACACAGCCTGAGAGCAGCCCTGCTGAGACCTCTCTGGAGCACCACCACTGAGGAGGAGCACTGAGAAGCTGAGGTGCCCCCAGAAGACAGTGGCCAGGATGGCAAGCAGCTGACAGGCTAGACTGTAGCAAGATCAGCTGAAGGAACTAGGAATGTTTGAGAGGAGAAGACTTACATTATTGTGGTGAGTGCTCCTCCTTCATTCTCAAAGAGGACCAGAGACAGCAGGACGCTAATGTCTTGACATGCAAGTGAATTGGATTTAGGTTGGCAGGGCTGTACAAAGTCACCAACCTGGGTCTCCCCTCCAGAGTCATTAGAGTCCAGAGGTACAACATAGGTCAGGATGACTGGAGATGGCTTAGGATGCAGTGGGAGACCGTGGCCTTTTTAAAACTAAGGTTCTTTCCAGGTCTCAGTTTGTCTGAAGCAACACCATTCAGTGACTAAAGACTAGGTAAGAAATGAGGCAAAGGGAGCCAAGATGGCGGAGTAGAAACAGCATTTCCAATGTGCTCTGCCCCACACAAATTTCAAACAATGTGAAAGGGGACTCCGAACAACTTCTGGAGCCACAGCACCCACAGAACGGCACAGAGAAGCTAACCTCCTGCTGAGGACAGCCCAACAGTCCTGCAGGGAGTGGCCAGCGCAGCGCTCTGAGAGCAGGCAGCACAGCTCCCTGGGAACCGACAGCGCAGTGTGCAGAGCCGAGCCCCAGGGCGGCCTGGCCTCCAGCCGGCTGGAGGGACCCCAGAACACCAGCAATTGTGGTGATTCCAGAATTATCAGCACAGATATGCCTAGGACAAAGTGAGAGGTTAGTGCCCTATGGACTTTGGGACCAGTATTTAGGGAACGCTTCGGCTTCCTCCCCTGGGGGCGAAAAGCTGCTGAAGAAACAGGGCACAGAAGCCATTTTGCAGCATCAGTGGCGGCTCTAGCTCCTGGTTTGTGAACTGTAGGGAGATCCAGCAATCAGTCTGGGGGTTAATCGCTCTTGCTTTAAACTGCATGGATCTGGATTGTGGTCTGGGGGGGAAGTTTGGGGTGGGTATCCAACTTGCCAGAGTGGGTGGAGGCTTTACAGAGGCCACCCAACCTCTAGAAGTTGTGAAGACCCCATGTTTGGTCAGAAGCTCCCCTGTCTGGTGGCAGAGCACTACTGTGGCAACAAGCCCCAAAATCAAGTAATTAAGTGGCAACATGCCTAGGCAAATGATACAAAATAAACAGAAAAGTTCAACATTGGACTCCTATTTTAGGGGCAAAGAGGCTCAAAGCATGGAGGAGGACTGTGAGGTCAGAACTCCTGCACCAAAAGCCCCAAATGAAAATACAAGCTGGCTACAGGCCATAGAGGACCTTAAGAAGTAGATAAGAGAAGTGGGGGAAAATTTGGGAAGAGAAATGAAAAAGATGCAAGAAAAGTATGCAATGACAGTCAACAGCCTGACTGAGGAAAATAACACCTTAAAAAATAGACTAACTCAAATGGCAAAAGAGGCTCAGAAAGGCAATGAGGAGGAAAATGCCTTAAAAAGTCGAATTTGCCAGATGGAAAAAGAATCTCAAAAGCTCACTAAGGAGATTCATTCCCTCAGAGTTAGACTGGAGCAAATGGAAGCTAGTGACTTTATGAGAAATCAAGATACTATTAAACAGATCCAAACAAATGAAAGAATAGAAGGCAGTGTGAAATATCTCATAGGAAAAACCACTGACCTGGAAAATAGATCCAGGAGAGACAATTTAAAAATTATTGGACTACCTGAAAGCCATGATCAAAGAAGAACCTAGAAATCACCCTTCAAGAAATTCTCAAGGAAAATTGCCCTGATGTTTTAGATCCAGAGGGCGAAATAGAGGTTGAAAGAATCCACCAATCACCTCCTGAAAAAGATCCCCAAAAGAAAACTCCCAGGAATATTATAGCCAGGTTCCAGAATCCCCAGATCAAGGAGAAAATACTACAAGCAGCCAGGAAGAAACAATTTCAATATTGTGGAAACACAATCAGAATAGCTCAGGACCTGGCAGCTTCTACATTGAGGGATAGAAGGGCATGGAATATGATATTCCAGAGGGCAAAAGAGCTGGGAATGAACCCAAGGGTCACCTACCCAGCAAAACTGAGTATCTTGTTTCAGGGGAAAATATGATCATTCAGTGGAATAGAGGACTTTCAAGCATTCTTGATGAAAAAACCAGAGTTGAACAGAAAATTTGACATTCAGACACAAGAAGCAAGACATGCTTGAGAAAGTAATCAAGGAAAAGAAATCAAAAGGAACTTATCAAAGTCGGACTATTTACATTCCTACATGGAAAAACAATAACTGTGTTTGATGAAACCTTTCTCATTATGAAAATAATTGAAGAACGGTACATGGCATATGTTCACAGGTATACACAGATAGAGGGCACAGGTTGAATTTGATGGGAAGGGATGATTCCTTTTTTTTTTTTTTTGGAGGGCAATTGTGGGGGTTGGGTGACTTGCCCAGGGTCACACGGCTGGGTTTTTGTTTGTGTGTTGGGTGTCTGGGGCTGGATCTGAGCTCGGGTCCTTCTGGCTCCAGGGCCGGCACCCTGCTCGCTGTGCCACCTAGCCACCCCAAGGAAGGGATGATTCTTAAGGGGTGAAGTCAAGAGGTGAGAGAGGAAAGTGGCAAGAGGAGATGGAGAGAGACAGGGTAGGGTAAACTATCTCATGTAGAAGAGGCAAGGGGAAGAACAGGAAGTCAAAAAGGCAAAAGCATATTCTCATTGAAGTTGGCTCAAGGAAAGAATCACATACATACTAAATGGAATATCTTACCCTCACTCACTCTACTGAGTAGGGGAAAGGGGGATGAGAGGGGGGATGATGGAGGGGAGGGCATTCTGGGGGGAGGGGAGGTTGGAAGTACCCACTATCAAAGAGGGACAGGATCAAAGTAGGGAATGGGCCAGGTGGGAGGTGAGATGGGTGGGAGGGAAATATAAGCAGTCTTTTACAATATATCTACTATGGTAATGTTTTGCATAACTATACATGTACAACACATACTGAATTGCTTATCTTCTCAGAGGGAGTGGGTGACAAGGGAGGAAGGGAATGGATCTGAAAATCGAAGTTTTAAAATAAAATGTTTCATAAGACGTCCAGGAAGTGGGGCTCAGAGATTCACCTTGCCCTAATGGCAAAGTTGAAGGGGGTATGGGAGAAGATATGGGAGAGAGCAGATTGGATGAGGGGATATCCAGTGGGACTGCTATTCTGGGGTGGTGGGTAGGGAAAAAATGGGGGGAAAATGTGACTCATAATCTGGTGGAAATGAATGATGTAAACCAGAAGTTAATAAAGCACTTGTTTAATTAAAAAAAAAAAAAGAAATGAGGCAAAAAATGGCCTAGTTTGCACTCCCAAAAGAATCAGTCTGGGAGGGGAAAACCCTCAGAGTTTCTGGCCAGAACAGAAACAATTGTTGTTTTTACTCTGAGCCATCAAACCCCACACAATGAAAGGTTGGAAAGTCTACACAGAGTAGAGGCATTCAGTTCATTCTGCTTGGCCCCAGAGGGCTAAACAAGTGGGAAATATGGGTGGATTATAATAGCTAAGGGGTGCCATAGTGCTCAGAGAACTGGATTTGGAGTCAGAAACACTCATCTTCCTAAGTTCAAATCTGGCTGCGAACACGTATTAGCTGTGTGACCCTGGGTAAGTCACTTATCCCTGTTTGCCTCAGTTTCCTCATCTATCAAATGAGCTGGAGAAGAAAATGTCACACCATTTCAGTATCTTTGCCTAGAAAACCTCATCTAGGGTCACAAAGAGCTGAACACAACTAAACAACAACTTAATTCTTGTGACAGAGACGTGAATGTACTTCCGTAGAGTTATGACAAAGAGATGATGAGCATGTGCTCCAGGCACATGGGAGGGGGGAGCAAAGGAAGGTGAGGCCCAGCTCCCATCCTTGAAGGGCTCACAGCCATCATTGCATCAAAGGAGAAAGCTGGAAAGGGCCTCAGAGACGTCCCAGTCCATTCCCCTATCTTATAGATGAGGAAACTGAGGCTTGGAGGGGCTGGCCCAAGGTCGCCCAGGTTTTAAACCACTGATCTAGGATTCAAAGGCAGTGGTTCAGCCTCATTTCAAAGGCTGTGACCAATGGGAGAATCTCATCTGCAAAAATGGAGGTTTGGACTCCACAGCCTTGGAGGTCCCTTCCAACACTAGGTCTGAGATGGTTTTATCCCATGATCCTTTGGGCTTATGCACTTCCCAAATCATCACCACACATGGCCTTGAGACCACTGAATTAGCACCCCGGAGGGCTCTTGGTGGGTTGCCTTTTCACGCTCCCTCCATTGTGCCCCTGGAGGGGGCAGAAATGAGTGTGATCAGGAAAGGCTTTGTTGCAGTTGCTGGAGGGCAGGGACCATCCCCAGGGCCTAGCACAGCCCCTGGCACTTAAGAAATACTTGACACTTGGCTGACTGTGGACATATTTTATTCTTCCAGGATGTAACAAGCTGGGATCCAAAGCCGGAACTGTTCTGCCTTTGTCTTTGTGTCCTTAGCCTGTGCAGGCTATTAATGAATGGCCGTGGAGTGACTGAAGCTGGGCAGATGGCCGTCCAGACTGGACACATGATCATGGGAGCTCTCAGGGACCAGGATGTTGAACTTAGGTCAAGCTCTAACCTGCCTGGGTTGAGGCCTGAGGGTAGACACTGGGGCCATGAAATGCCAGTGACCCACGGGGACGAGGCGGGGACCCTGGCCAGCCCTTGGTTTCCTACAACATGTTCTTTGGGAGAAGAGGAAGGGTCCGACAAGAGCTTCTTCCCTTGCAAGCCCCAGTGTGTGATCAGTGGCTTCTGCCCCTGAAGTCCCAGCTAATAACAAAGCTGGGCTTGGAAGTCCCTTAATGCAGGCCGTGAAGCCAGGGCAGAAAAGCAGGAAGGGAGTGATAAGTAATGGGTGGAGGAAAGGGCTCTCGAGGCCAACTGTAGCTGAATGGAGGGCATGAAACCAGCCTGCCTCCCCAGGGTCGCCTCCATCACCACCAGCTGCCTGACCCTGGCGGTCACCCAGGCACCAGCATGCTGGAGGGGGCTGCTCGGCTTCTGGGAGACCTGACCTTCCCTCCCTGGGCCCGTCTCCTTATCTCTGACATGAAGACCCTCCAGGTCTATGCCTTCATGATCCCTGCTCTCATCCAAGCCCCTGATTATCCAGATGCCCCCAGAGGTCATTGGATGGGAGAGGCCAAGAGAATGGAAGGGACATGAAAGGGCGGCCCAGCAGACATTGCTTCGGGATGGTGGGAACCTTTAAATGGAGCATTATGTCCAGGCTGGACAGCCGACTCCCCCTATCCCTTGCTGCCACCTCCTCCCCATCAAGGCAGTCAGAGAAGCGTCTTGTCACCCAAGGCTGGAGGAGGCAGATGTCCTCATTTCTACCCATTAGAATTTTATTGGCAGTTTAGTTAACATCCTTCTCTGGATCTCAAACTACTGGAGACGTTGTGTGGCAGGCTGGCTGGTAGGGAGCCTGGCTCCTGAGGCGAAGGCCAGCTCCAGAATCAATGAAAGGCTTGAAAAGGGAGGAGGCAGATGGTGGCCCCCAAGCTTTGTTTGCACTCTGGAAGAGGTCCGAGGCTCTCCCTCAGATGGCCACCTCAAAGACCAGTGGCAGGGGCCACGTGTGGAAGGCTGCGGGCTCTTGGGCCCTGGCTCCTTACAGCTTGGAAAGAGAGAGCCATCAATCCATTCAGCTACCTGGAGATCAGTATTCAGGTGGATGATGAGGCCTTTGAAGCCACAAGCCTCTAGAGGGCCTGGGGGAAGGGGCCACAGGGGACAGTGGGAGAATCCAGGGCTTGGAGCCAGGGAGACCTCAGGCCAAATCCCTCCAGACACTTCCTAGTTGTGTGTCCTTGGGCAAGTCCTAGGAATGTAGGATCAGAGTCCAAAGACATTTCAGAGGCCATGGAGCCCAATCCTCTCATTTGATGTGAAGAAACTGAGACCCAGGGAGGGAAATGGCTTCATAGGATCCTAGAAAGGTCAACTGCTCCAACCCTTCATTTTACAAAGAGAGAAACCAAGGCCTAGAGAAAAGAAAGGACTTCACAGGATCCTAGACCTTGGGCTGGACCACAGAGGTCATCAAATTCAACTCACCCATTTTTCAGAGGAAGAGACTGAGGCCCAGGCGAGTGAGTTGCCCAAAGCCAGGCACATGGTAGGTGACAGAGTCAGTATTCAGTTGTAGGTTTCCCAGTTCCAAATCCAGCAATCTTCCCGGGGCAGCCTTTTTCCTACCCTGCAGCTCTTAAAACCTCAATTTCCTGATCCATAAAATGGGGATAATAATTTTCTTGGAGCTTTGCTTGCAGGGCAGTGGTTAGACTCTGGTGAGGCCGTGCACCCAATCACTTGCCAGGCTTTAAAACATGATGGAAATGTTACTGCTGTTACTGCTCATGAGGGGAAGGGGCGAAGGGCGCTTCCCTTCTGTCTGATACTATGAGTGTTTCAGAAATGGGGACAGTCTTGTGAGGCAGACCCTGGATAGAACACTGGGAGTGGGGTCAGGAGGTCAAGGTCAAACCCTGACATCCTCACTGTGGGACCCCAGGCCAGCGGTTCCTTCACTGCCCCGTGCCCATCTTTAAAGTGGGGTGCTTGTGAATCTGAAATGAGAAATATCTGTACAGCACTGAGCAAGCCTGAAAGGGGCTTGATGAATGCTAGCAATTACACCGCCATCACTAGAGTGTTCACTGCAGGCTGTGCCCGCCTGGCCAAGGCCCTGGGTCTCAGCTTCTACATCTGTAAGGAAAGGATGTGAATTGTTGTGAAGATCAAGTGAGATTGTATGTGTGTGTATGTGTGTGTATGTGTGTGTGCATGTGTGTGTGTATCTGTGTGTGCATGTGTGTGTGTATCTGTGTGTATTGTGTATGTGTGTATATGTGTATCTGTGAGTGTGTGTATGTATATTGTGTGTATGTATGTGTATGTGTGAGTGTGTGTATTGTGTATTGTGTATGTGTGCATGTGTGCACATGTGCATGTGTATATATACCTAGACTTGCAGACACACACACACACACACACACACACACACGCCAACAGTGGACTGGTACATGAGTGTCGATGGCTATCGCTGTCGTTAATAACACTAATAATTACTCGGTCGCTGTCTAGCTGGGCCTGTTCACAATCGCAGTTAACAGTAATATTATAGTTATTATTTCTAGTGTTCTTTCCGGGACAGGCCAAGAGCCCCAGACCAGATGGGTAGAGGTGGCCTGATCTAAAGAGGTTTGGGCACAGCAGGCCTGAGCCCCGTGACCTCCTCTTCTGGCCCCTCCCCATGCACCTTCTTCCTCTCACCCTGCCCTCTCTCCCAGATACCGTACAGCCTCGAATGTTCCAATCAGCCAACAACCAGATGGCTCAAGGAGAGGGCATAGCTGCCCCCATAGTCACTGTAACCGTAGATCTACCTCTGGGCAGGCACCCAGCTCATCAGGAGCTTCTAAATTAAAAATCCAATCAAGGAATGAGTGGGGGCCTCTAAGCCAGCAGCCCTGGGAGTCATGATGGCATATGGCAGATGGCACTTGGCACGGGCCTTCCCAGATGCTACACTGAGGGCTGCAGACATCTGCACGCCCCACCAAGTGAGCCTGACTTGGGGAGTTGGCAAACAAGGAGGCCTGACCTTAAGGAAGGGGTTATCAGCCCTGTGTCTCATGGGAATCAGAGTCAGTGATGAGGGCCATGCACACCTTCACCCCTAGGCCTATTCCTTCTGGTCTAAGAGACATAGAAGGGGGTGCTGAGCCCCCCAACCAACCACAAAGAAGCAGATGGCACCTACTTAGAGAAATTCTCTGGAACCATCAGGGCCCACTAGAGACCACTCTGGCATTTGTCAAATAGCTGAGGAGGGAGGGAAGATTTGGACTCCATTGTGGGGGCACCATGAGACCTTCTGCTGGGAATGGAAGAAGAATCAGCCTTCTCCAGGTCTGCCCTGGCCTGTGGACTAGGCCCCCAGAAGGCTAACAGTGATTTGTGCAGTGAACCAAGAACCTGGCCCTTCACTGGGGGCTGGGCCAAGAGAGCAGCCTGGCTAGGTGGCCCTAGGGCCCTCTTGCTGCTCTGTGGATGGGGCAGAAGAAATAGGAATGAGATGTGAAACCCCAAAGGGATGCCCCCGCCCCACTGCTTCTCTGCCCAAGAGAACAGGGGAAGTGCTGAACCATCTTCCCAGCTCAAGATCAGGGTTCCTGGGCTTCACACCCAGTGACATCATCGGAGCCAAGCTGCCCTTGGCACTCACTCCGGGGACGAGTCTCGGCCTGCCCCACGGGGATAGGGATCTGCCTCAGCTTCTGGAACTCTCCTTCCCTCTAACCAAACAATTCCGACCTTTCTCCCACCAAGACTTTGTAAGTGATGAGTCAAGCCCAAACTTTCCTCTCTCCTGTGAGGTCCCACCAGGTCGTGTGACCTGGGAGAAAGTCAGGATTCAAACCCTGCCTCCAGTCCATAGACATGTGATCCTGGACAAGTCAACCCCCCAGCCTCAGTTTCCCCATCTGTAAAATAAAGGCCATAATGACAGTGTCTTTCTCCCAGAGAGGTTGTGAAAACCCAGTGGGACAGGGTGCACAAAGTGTGGTCATCATTGAGGACCTGTCTGTCACAGGAAGGGAGCCACAAACAGGGTGGGACCATCTGCCCTTTTCATCAGGACATCTCTGACAGAAGTGCTGTCCTTCAGCAGCACCTAACTAGCATAGAGGTTAGAAAAGGAGATGCCATTCAGGCTTGGAGCACCAAGGCTGGGAGCTGCTCCCCAGCCTTCAGGCAGCTCATTCCCTGAGCTACATCCCCCAGGTAGGTGCAACAAGGACAAGTGAGGGCCCTGCAGAGGATCAGAGGGGGGTCAGGCCAGGCCCTCCCTCAAGAAGTCAGTCAACAAGTATCTATTAAGCATATGCTGGATGCCAGGCACTGTGCATACGAAAATCAAAACAATGTCTGTCCCCCAGAAGGGGCGTGCTCCAATGTGTCTGGAAGCAGGCATTCTTCGAGGCAGAGGTGAGGAGAGAGGGCATTTCAGGCAGGTGGCACAGCCAGTTCAAAGGCATGGAGAGGGAGATGGGGCCATTCATTAGACAAATTGAGCAGTCCAGTTTGGCTGGCTTGGACCTGGAAGGGAGGGGAGAAATGCCTGATGATGCAGCAAAGATAGTTTGGGGCTAGCTTGTGAAAGTCAGAGGAGCTGATATCTGATCCTGGGGACCATAGGAGGCCACTGGAATTATGATCAAGACAGGGATGTGGTCAGACAGGCTTTAGGAAAAGCCACTTTAGCAGTTGGGTGGGCATAGATTGGAGAGAGAAGGGAGACCGAGGCTGGGAGTCCCACCAGAGGCTGTCCAAGTGAAAGGCTGAGGGCCTGATCTAGGGTGGTCACTGGGGTCAAACCGCAGGGATGGGAGGGAGTGTGGTGCTGGTTGTTCATGTGGGAGGTGTAAAAGGGAACGATGGAGGACCACTCGGGGAAGTTACTCTTCCCTGGAGAATCTTGAGGCCCTTGACAGGAAAGGGGAAAAAGAGTCTTTGGGGTGGGGGAGGAAATTGAGGCCCAGACAGGGAAGGATGAAGGCATTTTCCTATCATCAGTTAGCTAGTCGGTGTCTAAGGGAAGGCCTGCAAATGCTGATAGCTTACAAGAGCCAAAAGAATCAGAGGCAGCATTTACACAGCCCTCAAAGGATTGTCAGGCACTTAACATGAAGAGAGAATGAGGTCAGCAACCCCCTCATTTTACAGGGAAGGAAGCTGAGGCCCAGATGGGTGGAAGATATTTGCTCAAGGCCATTGAGGGCGTGTGTGCAGCTGAGTGGGAACTTGGCCCCAGGTGCACAGGGCAGCTGAGGAGGCACCAGCAGGCTGGACAGTAGCTGACTGAGGCCTCTGGCCTTTCACGGCCTTGATAAATCACTTCCCGCCAAGATACAATGTGGATGAGGTTCTTAGTATTTTCTCATATTCTTCCAAATGAGAAATCAATCAGTTGATGGCTCTTCTCCTCCCAATTAGGCTGTTTACAATTTATTAACCACATGCATTATTTACTGGCAATTCTCTCCCCCAGTCCCATTGATCTGAGCAGCCCTTGCAGCCTGGGGAGAGCTGGGCCTATAATTCATGTTGATCATTTTCTACTGTGTCTTCCTTTTTCCCTTGATCATTTCCTGTATTTAGAAGGTGAGGGGTGGGAAGGAACTATCCATCCCAGAGAGGAACCAGCAAAACAACATTTAACACCTGACAAAGAATGTGAGTATGGAGTGGCCACTTGGGGCCAGGCAGGCGAGATATCCCTGACGGGAAGAAACCTGAGCCCCCAGAGTCATCAGAAGCCTTTAGCCTCAACAGGCAGCCACAGGACACCTGTTGTCCTGCCTTATTTTAGCTGTTTAAAAAAAAAGGAGCCACACTTTATCCCGAGAAATGTGGGTTCTTGTAACATAGCTGGTGCCTGATGGAAACTCAAGACGGCTGGCCTCCATGCTTCCCTGTGTCCTGTTACAGCTGTCACCATGCGATGCTAAGACTCCCATGCCATGCTCTACAAACATCTCAGTGACAAGGCTGCAGATCCCAGCACTTATGGTCACCGTTTCTCCAGCCCCAGAGTTTGCAAAGCCCTTTCCACATCTCTGTCAGGGCAGCTCTCACAGACAAGAACTCGGTGTCTCCCATTCTACTGAAAAGGAAGCTGAGTCTGGAGAGGTTTTATACCTTTCTTTCATTTGTTCAGCAAGCGTTTGTTATAACCAGCACCTGTCCACAAGAAGGTTCCACTCTATTGGAAGGAAACCACATGTAAACATGTGTAGTCAATCAAGGGGAAATATGTGCGGAACAGACATCAGCCCTTTGGGGGCTGTCCACTCTGGTTTTCCTGAGTTCTTGGGTTCCACTTTTCCTTCTTTCTTCATTATATGGAATGGGATGGGGAAGTGAGGGGGACTTCTGGGTCATACCAAAAAAAACCTCCTATCAACCTCTGTGTGTGTGCACACATATATGTATACACATGTATAGGCACATATGTGTACACAGCTATTATATATATGCATATATATATATTTGCATGCATATATGAGAAAGAGTTAGTTAACTAGTCAGTTCAGGGGCCCTAGCAATGGGGGAAGAAGGCTGGGGCTTGGTTAGGAGGAGTTAAGCTTTGAAGATTTTGAATCCTAGACTCCCAGATTAAGAAATGGAAGGGACCTCTGAGGGTATCTAGTCCAGATCTCTCAATCTACAATTTAGGAAACTGAGGCACAGAGAATGACTTGGCCAGAACCACACAGCAATTGTCAGGGGCAGCGTCTGCATGCAGGCACTCCTGACTCCAGAAGCAGCATCCTCTCCCCTAGACCAAGCTGCCTCTCCCAGCCACAGGCAAGGTTTTTCACCTTTCACTTTGCCTTTCTCCTCTGCCCCCTATGAACAAGGACTGAATCTGGAAGACCGGGGCTTATGTCCAGGCTCTGCCACTTTGGGCCTCAGCTGGCTCTGTCAGTCAGCACTCAGTAGAAGGCATAACGATACCAGGACTGCTGAGCCCCTAGGAGGCATGGGCAGCCCATGAAATCGAATATACAATAGCACTTTGCAACCCAACACTGAATACTGTGTCCTTCAGCTGCACCAGGAGCCTTGAACCTTCCTGAGGGGAGCAGTTCCTCCCCCCAGCCATGTCTTCTCCTCCTAGATGGTCCTAGCCCAGGCATTTCCATAGAACCCCCTGAAGAGAAAGCTCCTATGTGCTGGAGGCTTCCCTGTCTCTTATGGGTGTGTGAGTGTGAGTGTGTGTGTGTGTGTGTGTGTGTGTGTGTGTGTGTGTGTGTGCGAGATTCTTAGAGGATCTGGAGCTGCAGCAACTCTAGGGATCAGCTGGTCTAACATCTTTACAGATGGAGAAACTGAGGACCAGAAAGGGAAGCAAGCAGCCTGCTGATGGCCATGGCCAGTACCTGCATAGAGGGGGTCTTGGCCATTGCTCCCAGTCCTTCCCCAGGCTCAGGTCCCTGCTGATAACTCTCCTCTCTAAAGCGAGTCTCCCTGACCCTTTCCCATGCACTCTGGCCTCACTCTTTGGGCCTCACCAGGCTCTCTTTCCTTCAGCCTCCTCTTCCCAGTTCATCCTTAGCCGGTCTCCTCAGTGCCTCCCTCCAAGGCAACACTCTGTGGCACATCTGTCCAAGGTCTCCATCAGGAACATGCTCTGGAGGGAGACTCTGCTTTCATCGGGACCTGTTACTGCCCAGCCACTTTGCAGGCTGTGTCCTCATGGTGGTGGGGAAGCTGTGAGAGGAGGGATGCTGCTGCTCTGCTGGTTACAGATTACATAAAAACCTTTTCTGGGTGATTTTCCTACTTACCAGGACCTTGGCTCGGGAAACCAACCTCTCCTGCCTTTGCTTGCAGTTTTTCTCTCAAAGATGTAGGGCAAGAGGGTGAGCCCACGTCATAGTCACCTAGTCAAAGGAATCTCTGTGGTGAATGGACAAAGAACAAGACTGGGCTAGAGGCAGAGGTCAAAAGAGAGGTGGCTCTGACCGCCATCGGCACCGTGGAGCCAAGCAGTGCTGGTGGGCGCCCAGCATTGTGCCTCAGCATTCCCGGTGTCCTGCTTATCTGCCTGCACAAGCAGCTGCTGGAGGTCAGAGTCCTTGCTCTCTGTTTCTATCTGCCCCCCAGCTCAGAGCACCTGTCACTGAGTGGGCTCCTTCCCTCCCTAGAGCACTTGAGGCTAGATGAGTGCAGATAAGGGTATTCTTGTTCCCAGATGGGTTATCTTCAATGGTCTGAGACCCCCAGATCTGAGCATGGAGTAAGGAAGCCCTGCTTTTGAATCCTGGATACCATAGAATATCTGAGAAGAAATGCACACACATGTAGACAAACACACATACATGTGCACTCATATAAACATATAGACATATGTATAGACACACAAACATCTATAACTTTGCAAGCCTTAAAGTGCTAGAGATAAATGGATTGTTAGGATTAGCATTAACCAAACACCCATCCCCTCCTTTCTCATTTCTGAGCCTAGTTCATGGCCTACAGGCCGTGGTATCTATGGAGGAGCCATAGAATGAGGAACTTATAAATTGGATCATCCATCAGCTGTCCAAGAGCTGTTGGTGGACAGGGAGGCATGGAAATAGACCTACTATCTGTGTGACCACAGACAGGTGTGTAGCCTCTTGGAGCATGTAGGAGATATTTGTCAAGTGGTCAAGAGAAGTAGACCTACTATCCATCTGATCCTTGAAAAGTCCCTTAAACTCAGCCTTTCTTGAAAATGGGAAATGAGCTTCTTTAATGCTGACATCCCAGCACTGTGGTGAAATGATCAACCTTAAACACATGTTATGGGAAGGTGACACATTGTGCAATCACCCTGACGAAAATTTATTTAAGGCAGGGAAAGAAGATGGAAATGAAAAGGCTAGTACAGAAACATTATGGCCAATATTGGTTGATTTGATCACTTTAAACATTAAACTCGGTTACATAAGACTAAGCTTATCAGGAGGCCAGTGGAGATGAGGACGGGGCAGCTATTCATGGCCTGATATTTGGGAGGAAATAGATGAAGTGGGGGGCCATAACCTTATCCACAGAACTTTACCATGGATTTTTATGGAAAAGGCTACATTCCAGAACTGCCATTCCAAGACCAAGCTCAGTCTGGCTTGGAGGTGCCTGAAGACGGCCCTACACTCTTTTCGGGAGGCACAGAAGAAAGAGACTTCAATCGAGAATCAAGGCTTGCTCTCGGGCTCAGAATCCTTGGCAGCCAAAAAGGAAGCAAGAGTGACTAAGCTCTTTTCAAAGGCTGCCTTCCAAATGATTTTAGCCCACCTGTTGTGAAATGTGGCAAGGACCGCCATATTGGGTTGAAAGCATTGCTGATTTCAGAGAAGCCCCAGGTCATCCCACTCCACTTGGTTCCTTGTGTGAGGACAGGAACATTTAGTGGGATAATGGGAGATTTGGCTAGAGCTCTGGCACCAGCAGTTTATGTATGAAGATGGAAAGAAGGGGGAAACAGCTCAGTCCAGGTCGTGCTTCACCAGAGGGAGAATATGAAAATAGTCTAAATGACAATCAAGGTCTTCATAATATCAGCAGTATAGGCTCATCTCTAGGCACAACATTCAAGTTTTCTTTAAAAATTAAATTTGATAAATTTTGCCTTGCCTTGTAATTTTCTTATCTTTTGTTGGTATATTATATTAATAAACATAAAAATCTTATTTAAAAAATTCATTACACATTTCTGATTGGACTGGACCAATCACTGTCTTTTACACATAAGTATAACTTCAAATAGTGCGAATTCTAATAATGTGATCATGGGATTCATTTTTTGCACTGATAGAGATGTATTATTGTTCCTGTCTTACAGATGAGAAAACAGGCTCAGAGCAGTAACACCACCTGCCCAGGAATCACATCTCTCAGAAGAGTTAGGTTCAAGAATTGAAACAGGGGACTCTGTCCCCCCATGTCAGAGGGCAGAGCAAGGGGAAAGGAAGGAGAGGAAAGGTATGAGCATTCATACAGTCCGGACCACAGGGCCAGGCATTGCTTGACCAATATGTTTTCAATCAATTCTCAAAATGCCAATCCTATGAGGTGGGTGCTACTATGATTCACATTTTACAGTTGAGGAAACTCAGGCAAACAGGGTCAAGTGACTTGCCCAGGGGCATACAGCTAGTAAGGGTTTGAATTCAGGTCCAGCATGCTGCCAGTTGGGTGCCCTAAGAATTGTATAAACCTCTAGAGGGGCTCTCCAAAGTCTTTGAGGATCAGTGCCCTCCACACTGGAGTTGCCTGGAAGGTACCTTGCTTGGGGATCTCCATGATATGATATACCCTTCACCAGCACAGATAGTAATCCATACATGGCATCCCTCCCCGTGGGACTCTTCCAGGGGTCTTCCCATTAATTCTCCATCGGGGATCCATGGGGGGGGAAGTGACTTTCGTAGATCATGGAGCCTGGGCTGCCGATTGGCCGCCACACAAGGAGTTTGGGTCCCTTTACAGTCACACGCTGGCTCACTGCCATCCCCTGGAACACATCCCACCTCCTCATGCCTTCTCCACCTCTCTCCCTGGCTGTTTGGGGGACTCTTCCTGGAGTTCTCCATAGACAGCTGCATTCCATGAATGACTGGCACCTAGCATCACCGGAAAACCAAGTATGGATAATAAAAAGCCAGACCTGTGTGTCAGGGCAGAGTGGAGGGTCACTCAGTCCACTGCCTGATGTCCCCAAAAGGCAGCCTTGCTTATTCTCCACCCCCTGGTCAGTCCGAAACTTGGTTCAGCGCTCACCCAGAGGCTCTGTCCCAGGTCTTTACAATGAATCACAGATCACAGAAGCAGAGCTTTGTAGGAGACCTCAGTGGCTGATCAGTCCAATCACATAGGGGAAAGGTTTCTACTAGAATGAGTATACCTGATGGGTGGCTGGCCAGAGGACCCTGCCTCAGGTGGGAGGGACCAAAGGGCAGGCTGTTTTTGCCAACAAACTCTGGGAGACCTGCGTTCTTCATCCACATGGTTTTCCTTGTTTGGATGAGTAAACCGAACTCTAGTGCAACTGTACATCTCAGTGAAGAGACCCTCGTATGTTTTGTGACTCCATAAGAGCAAGGTGCCTGGCAAACAGAAGCATCTGAATATCCCACTATTTTTAGGGTGTCCTACTTCCCTCTGGGCCTGCAGTCAATATTCCCCATGGGTTGGGCCTGGAGTCAGAAGAGCCTGGGTGCAAATCCTGCCTGACATGTTCACAACTGTGTGACCCTGGGCAAGCCACATAATCTTTCTGTGCCTCAGTTTCCTCATCTGCATAGTGGATTCAAGAACCTCTAAGGGCCTTCCAGTTCTAAATCTTTGCACTCCCCCCTTTAAACTCACTTGCAATAATAATCAGAGGTCTTCAACGGAGTCATTGGCTGATGTCCTTCGGGGAGTATCTTAGGATGTGAACACCCACACAAGGGAGCCTCCCAGGACGGCTTGGCCCAGCGCTTTGGGAAAGTCAGCACATGGTGGGGCAGCTTGCTGGTCAGTGGGGAGAGGGGTGTGCATACTGACCTGATCACTCCTGGAGTGACCATCACTGGCAGCTCCAGGGTGGAGGGCACTGATCCCCAGAGACTCTGAAGAGAAGGCTTGTGGGTGCCTTGTCCTGACACACATCCTAGAGCCCCTGGCCTAGGAATCAGTATCTGTGCAAATCAGAATGTGCCCAAGTCATCAGAGGACTGGAGGAGAGGGGGTGGGGCTGTTCCTAATGGGGTTCCCTGCTCGGGGGGCCCAAAGGTCACCAGGCTCTGATCATTCAAGGAGATGGGTAGGAGACTATAATAATCAAGATTATCAAGTGCCTGCTGCTGGGGATGGAAGCAAAGTACAAATGGTGCCTGTCCTAGAGGGGCTTCCATTCTAGTCCTGCCATGAGTCAGAGAATCAAGACTATGCTACCTCTTCCTAATGGTCCTCCCCATCTGCAGTCTCTCCCCCTCCCCTCTACCCTTCCTAGAAAGGGCAGGGGAGAGCAGGAGAGGAAAGGGGTGAAGGGAGAGGAGAGGAGGGAGGAGGAGAGGAGGGGGGAAGGGAGGAGAGGAGGGAAGGGGAGAGGGGAGGGGAGGGGAGGGGAGGGGAGGGGAGGAGAAGGGAGGGGAGAGGGGAGGGAGGAGGGAGAGGAGAGGAAAGGAGGGGAGGGGAAGGGAGGGAGAGGGGATGGGAGTGGAGAGGAGGGGAAGGGAGGGGAGGGATGGGGAGGGGGAGGGGAGGGGAGGGGAGGGGAGGGAAGAGGGAGGGGAGGGGAGGGAAGAGGGAGGGGAGGGGAGGGGAGGAGAGGGGAGGGGAGGAGACAGAGACAGAGAGATATAAATCCCCCTCCACGTCTAGGGCCTGAATAGGGGCCTCTCCAATGAAAGCAGCATTTGTCATCAGCACACCATATGGAAGCATTGTGCAACAGTGAGATGGGGCCTGGGATGCCTCTCCAGGATGAGGGAAGTAAGTGTAGCTTGGATGTCCTTAGAAAGTGTCAATTGAAGCATCTGCCAATTTCCTGACACGCTGAGCTTGTTTTCTTGGGGAAAAACCATTCCCTCTACCAATTCCTATTTTCACAGGGCCTCCTGGTTCATGGTACAAAAGCTCCTCAAAATGGACCTTTCTGACCTGATGGAAAAGGAAGCGTCCAGGACCACTTGGCCTTGGACAAAGAGGACTCACATTTAAATAGCCCTGGGCTCACAAAGACTCTTTGAGGTAGGTAGCTTCACTTTACAGATAGGGAAACTGAGGCTCAGAGAGGTGGTCTTTTTGCACTAAGTATATGAGGCATGACCACCCCACGCCCACGCCCACATGCACCAGCACATTGCTATCAGCCCTAGTGGTAATGAGGAATCAGAAACAAAGCAGGTGCCCGGTGAGTGGGGAATGCTACACAAACTGGCTTGCTTTGTTTCCATGCCCTCAGTGCACTGGAGTAACAGGGCATAGTTGTGCTGCATGAAGCCCCTAGGCATCCAGGAAGACCAGCCTCGTCCCCAGCAGGCATTCGGTGGCAGTGATGGGTACAGGACTGAAGCATCAGAAGATACCCATCCATCACTGGGAGGAGCCCCTGGCTCTAGGAATCAGTATCTGTGCAAATCAGAATGTGCCCATGTCATCAGAGGATTGGAGGAGAGGGGGTGGGGCTGTTCCTAATGGGGTTCCCTGCTCGGGGGGGCCCAAAGGTCACCAGGCTCTGATCATTCAAGGAGATGGGTAGGAGACTATAAGCTTTCTGAGAGCAAGAACCCTGTTTTATACTCCTTTTCTTTATTTATTATTGTATTGTTTATATTGTATTTAGATATTATATAATATATTTCTATTTTAGATATTATATTATTTATTTTACCATTTATTAGAAAAAGCACTGGACATGAAGACCAGGACCCAGAGTTCACATTTCTACTCTGTCACTACCTGTGTGGTCCTAGCAAAGTCACTGTCTGGGTCTCAGTGTCCACATCTCCCAGATAAGCTCAGGGCTCAGCTTGTGCCCCTGGCCCCCCTCAGCTTACAGACCTTGGCTCTCTGGATTTCTGTCTGCTCTAAGGTTCTAGGAGTCCACAGCAGGGTTTTTGGTACCTCGCAGTGCATGGGTACAGTGCTGAGCACACAGTAGGCCATCAGGATGGGCTTGTCATGTGAAAGGCTGGCTGTGGGGAGGTGGTCCCAGAGCCTGACTCCTGTGGTCAGCCCAACTGTCCAGGGCTGAGCCAGCCTGGATCCCTTTCTCAGTGCTCAGTCCAGGGTACAAGCAAGTTCCCCAAGATGTTCTGAAGGCCAGTATCCAAAATGCCTCAGACCTCAGCCATTGGGCTGCCTACCATGGCTGGCATCAGGACCCTCAAAGAGACTCTTGCCTGCCTTCAGTGCCTCCCCAGGCCTACTTGCAGCTCCCTCCTATCAGTCAAGGAGGCCTACAGACTTTCCTTCCCCTTTTGCCGCCAGGAACCTTGGGAACCAACCTAGTGTTGCTTGCAGGGATTGAATCATTTCAGGTGCCTGGTTGTCTCTAGACCTCTGCTCCCTCTGTCCGGTTTTTATTTTGTTGTAGCAGAAGGGTGTCTACACTCTCCAGCCAGAGCCTGAAGCAGACATAGCAGGGCAAGGAAGTGGGTGAAGCTACAGAGTTGGATTTTGGTTGACAGACCAGCAGGGCCGAGGGTGACACAGGACACACATGTACCCACACTCAAGGCCTAGAAGGTGAAACAGGAACATGGAGCCTCCTCCCCCTGTAGTGGTCTGCTCTGGATTCCTGCCCCTGCCCTCTTAGACTTGAACCATCCTGGGCCTCAGGCAGAACCTTTGGAACATTTCATTCAGGAATCAGGTAAACTTGGCAGTTGTAGAGGCAGGCCCAAGGACAGGGGAGGTCCAGATCCAGAAGGAAGCCCACCCATGAACGTGACCTCCTGGCCTGGCTGCCCATGTGGCTGCAACCCCAAGAACCATCGGTGGGGCAGCAGCACTCCTGATTGGGGCCCCATCAGCTGGAAATAGCTAATAAATAAAATACAGTAAGACATAGATAATGTTCATATGTGGTTTTCCAAGTCAGTGTATGCTTGCAGGGATCCAGAGTGGCTGACTCCCATTCCTATTGCATTGGATACCACTGATCTATAGCACTTAGAAAATTAGTCATGAATTAATCAGGTATTCTACCTTTCATGGATGGGGAGATAGGGAGGGGGAGGGAGGGAAGACACACACACACACACAGAGAGAGAGAGAGAGAGAGAGAGAGAGAGAGAGAGAGAGAGAGAGAGAGATAAAACTTATTGATTGGCACTTGGCCTTAGGCTGATAGATGAAAAGGAGGTGGGGCTGGGGGCTGAGGGTGAAGCTGGTGGGGTGGGGTGAGGGTGGAGATGGAGGTAGGCAGAGATGAATAGAATGAGAGAGACAGAGAGGCAGAGCTGGTAAGGAGGGTGACAGAGCCAGACTGAGATGTTGCAGTGACTAACTTATTTCCCATGCCTAGTAGAATCAAAGGCCTTGCTTTTTCTAAATAGTCGTCTGTCCTGTTTGTCTTTGCTATGGCAGAGGTGTGGCAGTGAGATCAGCAGACCAATAGGCAGGCAGAGTCAGGGAGGGGCTTCAGCCCAGAGTGGGGGGCAGGCCTTGGGGAGGGGAGGCAATATTCTCCGTGAATAATTCTTTTAGATTCTTTTGACATTGATATAAACCTTAGTGATCAGTGATGAGCTTGAGCCTGGGCCATGAATAGGTCAGGTGTGAATTCTGAGGCAGCCCTAGCTGGAATCCCAGGCAGTAACGCCCCCCACCCTTAGCCCATTCCCTCCCAGAGAGTTTTCTCCCTGGGCCTCCCCTTGGTCTTCTCTTGTCTCATGGCTGCTGACCGCCTGTCTTTCCTGGACCATAGTTTCACCCTCCCTTTTCTCCAGGCTCCAGGGTCCCCTCCTCCATCATTCCCCTTCTTCCCTTCCCTCAGCTCTAGTCCCAACCCAAGGCAGGTCTGGAACCAGGAACCACACTCAGGTGAGCTCTGCCGCCCATTGGCCACCCTGGACACCTTTAGGAGCAGAGGTATCCTTTGTGCACTGTCTCTCCTATTAGAGGCAAGCTCCTCGAGGGCAGGGACAATCTCTGCTTTCCATGTTTGCACTTCATAATAACACTGGCAATGACAGCTAGCATTTGTATAGCACCTACTATGTGCCAGGCATTGCACTGAAGACTTCACAAATATTACCTCATTTGACCCTCACAAGCATCCTAGGGGGTAGGTGGCGTTATTATCCCTATTTTACAGATAAGGAAACTGAGGTTAGGTGACTTACCCAAGGTCTCACAGCCAGGAAGCATCTGAGGCTGGATTATGTCTTCCCAACTGGGGTGGGGGTGGGGGCGAGCTCCCAGACACTCGGCACAGTGCTTGGCATCTCATAAGCAGCTCATGATTGCATTTACGTTAATTAATACATAACCTTCCCCTGCCTTTTGTGGCTTTAAAAAAAAGTTCTGACATCAATATAGATCATTTGATGACAGGCACACAAGGGATGTAAGGGAGGGTGGTGGGGATTGAGAGAGATGTGATTGGTGGCCACACCAGGGATGGAGCTGTTTGGCACTGGGTGATGATTCCCTGGAGTCTGCCCAGCAGAGCTCCCCCCAGACCTTGAATCTCACGATCTTCTCAACATTTCTTAAAAGTGTAGGCTGCCTCAAATCTGTATTGCAGATACGTTCTCTCTACTTGCAGAAAGTCCTTGAAATGCCCGCTGGTCCTCAGTCTTCTCATCTGCAACATAGGGATGTTAGACTACGTGATCACAAATGTGACATACTGATTCCTAGGATGCTACAAAAGGGGATGAATGGGTTTAAATACACAATTAGCTGATCCATCCATCACCAAGTACTCATGAAGTGTTACTGTGTGTGCCACACTGAGCTGAGCACTAGGAGCAGTTACTATTTAAAGCTAAGATAGAGACGGCTACTATGGCTTACGACATTCTATGTTGGACGGGTCAAGGGATTTCAGCCACTTGATAACCTGGGCTGATACACTCTGTGTGTGTGTGTGTGTGTGTGTGTGTCTCGGTGTGTGTATGTGTGTGATGTGTGTCTGTGTCTCTGTGTGTGATGCACATGAGTGTGTCTGTATGTATTTATGTGTGTCCCTGTGTGTATGTGTGTGCATATGTGTGATGTGTGTCTCGGTGTATGTATGTGTGTGATGTGTGTCTGTGTCTCTGTGTGTGTATATAATGTGTGATGTGTGTATGTGTGTGTGTGTGTGTGTGTGTGTGTGTGTGTGTGTGTGTGTGGTGGGTCAAGGTGGAAGGGAAGCATCCAGAAAAGAACTGTTTGAGCAGCACCTTCATTTCAGACATTTGCTGATAGGAAGTCTGTTTCGACACCCTGCTCAGCCTAATTATATTTAACCGACTGTGGACAGAGTTTGCTGGACTGGTAGCTCCTGCTCTGACATGCAGTAAAAATTCAGACGGATTCATGGAAGCTGGCGCTTTTATGGCCTCATGCTTCAAGGAGCTCTGAGCCCATAACTTTGTGACTGCATTCACTTCATGCCGCAGACACCAAGGGCTGAAACAGCTCCTTTGCTATTGTAAAGGGGAAAATGAGCAGTGACTGAGCCAAGAATTCCCCTACCATCTCCTGACCTTGAATCCTCAGTATTTTCATGGTGGGAATGGGGAGAATTCATAGCTTCACCTAAATGATCACGATTCCCTTCTTGACCAACTTCACTGGCATCTTTTTTTTTTGTCTCTAAGATAAAATAGAAATGCCTCTGCTTAGTTCTTACAGGCCTAAGCAACCTGACCCCAACCCATCACTACAGCCCTGTCAGACACCCCCAGGGGAGCATGAGGTCCTCCATCTCTTCCTTCCAGATGCAGTTCTAGTGCTGTCTTCTGCATCTTCTCCTAGAAGCGCTGCTGTTGTTAGGCTTCTCTCCTATAGCTCTTTCAGCCTCCTCTTGTGTCTGGTTACGATCCTCAGTTGCCCTCTCATCTTTAGAGGTGCCCATCACTCTTTCCTACGTGTACTAGTGCTGTGATTAGTAAGCCTCTCTATTAAATGGAGAAGCAGAGTTCTCACTCAGACTCCTTAAACTCACTGACACTTTCTCTGTTTTCTCAGTGAATGGCTATGAACTGTCTTTCCCTTTAGCCAAGCATCCTACTTGACTTTTCTTAGGACTCTTCTGATAAACTTTTCTCCCAGGGCTTCTGCTTCACTGTAACGCTAATACAACTTGGGGTCAGAAGTATATTTTACTTCTTAGGTTGTATCATATTGACCTGGCTAAATGAGTATTGATAAGGTTTTACTTTCTCAACAGTAAACACTATGATGGGGGGTGGGGGTGGGGTGCTACTTTCAATGTTCCCCTCATACTCTATTCAAGTACAACAGTTACAATGAGAGGTGCCTTTGTCACGGCAACACACCATAGCCTGTGCTCTCTCAGATTTTTTTTTTCTTTTTGCAAGGCTTAAGTGAGTTAATGTATTAAAATACTTGTTTTCAAATCTTAAGGCGCTAGATAAATAGCTGTCTATCAGAATAAAAGACAGGCTATGGGTCAGGGAGTAGGGACTAGTGGGAACTGGAGCCAGAAAAATTCAAAGCAACGTTTTAAGAACATAGAGGACATCAATTCCCCTAAAACTTCTCGGGACTGATCATGTAAATTAAATGGGAAAGGAGGAACCAATGTATGAAATGGTCTTCAAAAGCATAAAAATATCCTAAAGGAAAGTATCCCAGACTGGTCCAAGATCCCACAGGAAGCAAATTGCAAAGTTCGGATTCCAGCGAGGAACCTTGGACCCCAGAGCTGATATTCTCTTCAACATGCAATATTCCCTCTCACCTTAAAAAAAAGAGAGAAAGAAAGAAAAAAATTCTTAAAAATGTCGGCCTTCAAATACACAATCAAGAGGAAAAAATAAAATTCTTCATAAAATCATAAATGTCAATTGTTTACAGTTTTCTACCAATGTGCCGATAACTTTGCTAGTCTCAAGAGAGACGCCCGACCTCGTAGCACGCTTGAACATTCTCCCCTTGTGTTTTCTGCATTTGTTCTGATTGTTATCCCTTTACCTACTTGTAATCAGAGTGCACACTGTCCTTTCACTCTGCTATCTTTAGTCACACTTGGGGTTAAGTGACTTGCCCAAGGTCACACTACTAGTAAGTGTTAAGTGTCTGAGGCCGACTCCAGGGCCAATGCTCTACTCACTGCTCCATCTAGCCACCCCAAAACTTATTTCTTATATAAACATTCCCATATGTCTATTATTCCTGTCCTATGGCTCAATAATATTACATTACATTCATGGCCCATAACTTGGTCAAGTATCCCCCAATCATTGTGACAAAGTCTCTCATGTGATCATTTGGAATAAGGAGAGATGTGTCCTAGTCACTTATACAACCATATGAATACAGAGTTGGTTGAAGGGTTTGCCTCTGATCATTAATGACTCGATGTCAGCCCAGAAGGAGAAGCCCAGTGGGTACCCCAGGCATTTGTGCTTGTCCTATAGGATTTCAACGTTTTGTCAATGACTTGGATAAAGACATAGGTGGTGTATTTGCTGCATCTTGTATTTGCTGCAAATTGCAAATTTGCAATTTGCTGATGATATCAGGCTGGAGGATTAGCTAACCCACTGGATAAGAGAACCCAGATTTTAGAAGACCTTAAAATCCTGGCATATAGATAGAGATGTGTGTATACATATACACACACATACATATATAGTGTGTGTGTGTGTACACATATACATACCCATGTAAATATATATACAAACATATGTCTGTATGTATGATGTGTGTATATGTCCGAAGATACTAAGCTGAAGTTCAGTAATTGTATATGAAAATCATACTTAGCTTAAAAAAAAAAAGCAGCTTAAAAACACAAGGTGGGGGAAGGTAAGGCTAAGGAGAAATTTATCTGGAAAAGATCTGGGGTTTATAGTGGACTGCAAGCACAGGATGAACCAATGCCATGCTAGAAGAGCCCAAAAGCCAAATGTCATCTTAGGCTGCATTAAAGGAGGTTTAATGCCTGGGATTAAGGAAACATAGCCTCCTCGTCCTCTGCTCTGATCAGATCCTGTCCTGAGTATTTGGTTGATTATTAGGCACAATATTTAGAGGAACATTGGTAAGTTGGAGGGAGAACTTCCAAAAGGAGCCGCCAAGATAGCACCTTGATAGCCCATCATTTGAGGATTGTTTGAAGGAGTTGAGGATGTTTAGACCAGAGCAGGACAGACTCCCAGGCAATGGGGAAGCTGTGTGAAAGTGTCCAGAAGCTCTAACATGGAAGAGGGACTGGACTTGTTCCATGTGGCCCGGGAGCGCAGAGTTAGGAGAAATGGGTAGAAGATCTAGAAAGACAGACTTGGGCTTGACATAAGGAAGGACTTCAATGCTGAGAGCTGACATGATGGGAAGCAGGGTGCTGTGGGAGACAGCACACTTTCACAAGAGGGCTTCTCGCAAAGGCTAGATGGCCATTTTCCATGCATGTTGTACTTGGGGATGACTGTTGGCTACAAAACGGACTAGATGGACTCTGAGGATCAGAAGAGCCCATTCAAGTGTTAGCTCCTGGACAAAGCCTCCCCTGATCTTCCTCACTCCCAACAGAACTCAGCTGTCCCTCCTTACATTTTCTGAGTACTTTGGATCTCTCCTTTGCCTGCCTCGTGCTTTTCTGTGTCTGTGTCTCACCTTCCCCATTAGACTGTGAACTTCTTGAGGGAAAAGATTGTCCCACCTTCCTATACTTCATGCTTTGAACCCCCCTGGACACATACGACAGGCTCAGCACTTCTAAATTATGTCACTTTAGAGAGCTGGTCAATTGACTGAGGTGAAAAGAGTGAATCTGATTGGACTTCTTCGATAGGTGTGAACACCCCTGTGGCTGATTGCCTGGGTGGCTGAGACAGATTGTTAACTGCATTTGCTCATGACAGATAAGGACACATCCATGGCTACCTTGCTGAGATGACTGAGGGCCTAGACTTGATGGGGCTTTCCTTGGACGTGTGATTCACCTGAATTAGGCTGTTGTCTATGGGACTAAGTTCAGCACTAGGTCTGGAGAAGGGGGAGAGTCAGAGCTATCCCAGAAGGTGGAGAAGCAAACATGAAGCAAAGCCAAGTATTCAGCCTGCTCTCCAGGAGATCTGAGCAGAAAGCCAGGGGCCCAGCAGCCTCCCCCCTCCCACCTCAGGAAGTCATTAATGGCAGTCATGGAGACGCTTCATTGGAGTCTTGCAATTGGTGGCCTCAGAGAGGATGGCACAAGAGACAGTGGAAGCAAAGCCAAGGAAAGACAACAGCTGAGAAAGTTATATCTGCTCTACCCTCCTTGGGCTGAGAGATGGAAGCAGCCAATTATGGGGCAGTGGTGGAACATGCTGAGAGCCTCCTGACCAAATGGCGAGTTATACAGAGAGCCAGCATGTCCCAAGGTGTGGCATAAAAGGGCTGCCCTTTACTTAAGCTCTCTTGTGGGCTGGATGCTTCTGTGGGAGCCAGGACCCTTTCACCAGTACCTATGTAGGCATAGACATGAACTGCATCCTGAGAATCCCAGAGCCAAGCCCAGGTGGCAGCAAATTACCCTGAGCCCTAGCATATTGAGAGGATGCAAGGATGAAGCCTGGTTCTTTTGGATCTAGAACTTGGGGTTCTGAGCCACAAGGTATGTCACCTTTTCAATGACCCTGAACCCAGATGAAGGAAGGAGGCCTTGC